>JAANYP010000555.1:0-10228 GCA_020465985.1 Centrapalus pauciflorus
ACTTTGTTTTGGGTTTTAGGTTATCAGATGGGGTGGAAAAGATATGGAGCAATATGGGATTTATTAATAACTTGGGTTGTAATTTCTTCCGGCATATCATCACAATTCACAATTGAACCTATGCTAAATCATGATGTTCCTAATTAATTTGTGATTTTCATATTTGCTTGATGCTTTTATATATGCTGCAGATGGTTTCAAAGGCTCTATAAATCCACAAGAAATGTAAACAACATTGCAACAGAAACGTAAACAACATTGTAAATACTGATTTGGACAGACAACTACAGCCAAAAACAGGTACAATGTTGCAGCAGAACAGGATCCTGTGTAGGGTCAAACCCTGAGTTAGTATCTATTTTAGCTAAAATTTTAATTATGGAATATATTTGGACTTTTGAATCACCTTATTTGGAACTTGCATGACTAGGACACGACTAAAACAGGAAATCCTTGTAATGGAATATGTTTTCTTCGATTTTGCAGTTTTAGCTTCTTTTACTCTACATTCCATCTACACAAGCTCTGGTGGCATTGTATGTGTTTGGAGGACTAACATAACTAATTGTTGTGTATAGGTGTAAAGCCTTTTGGGACTCGAGATCACGTAAAAGGTAGTTCGGTCCATCCTGGTGAATACTCAGGTGACCTTTTACGCGGTTTATGCTTTTTAAGGTGCGTAAATTTCATCCCTTTCTTTTACATGAATTTGAAACAAGAGTGTAGCATTAATGTTTAAAGAATTTAGAATAACATGGATCAAAGTAGAGTTCTAGAAGTGTCTACATGGATGTGTTTTGTTTTTTGGAGTATGGACACAAATTATAGTGTTGATAACCCTTTGAAGTGTCAATCATGCAATTGTTAAAGTATCAATCATGCAATTCATCTCTCTCTCTCTCTCTCTCTCTCTCTCTCTCTCTGTGTGTGTGTGTGTGTGTACAGAATCGGATTCAAATGAGTATCACATCTTTCGTAGGTTACCAGGGGTACCATTCAAAACGATATTTCTTTAAATTTTTTTTTTTTTGCATAAAAATGTACAAAATAGCATTATAAGTTAATTTAAATTAATATCATAAGTTTTTATTAAGTAAAATTACAAAAAAAAGTATTGTGAATGAATGAGTTTTTATCATTTATTCACATGATTGTTTTTGTAATTTTACTTGACATTAACTTATAATGTTATTTTACACGTTTTCATATTTGATTTTTAGTTTCATCCGGCTAGGAAGCGGCGGATAACCAACCACCCCATCTTCATCTTTCATATATGATTTCTCTTTTCATCTAACTTTTCATCTAAATCTAAAATATAATTTAAACTTTATTTTGAAAGATTTACGATCAAATCTTGCATATAATAAATCACAATGTAACATTATATTCTTGTTTTTTAATAGCAGTTCTACCATTTAATAATCAATTTTCAGATTATTTCTTAAACCCGTCTAAAACCCACTTTGCACCTTAAACAATGGTGATAGAGTTTGGAATGAAGAAGATGAGTATATGGGCTTGTTGTAATCTTATTTTGATTTTATTATTGTGATATTTGAATGATTATTTCAATGTTTACGGAAAAAGAAGAAAAACATGGAGTTCTAAACTTTAAACTAAGGAGATGATGGTTGAACTAATGGATTTAAAGTCTTTGTTTTTTCAAGTTGTTAACATTTATAAACTTCACTAAGATGATTCATATAATCAACAGATTTTATTGACGAGAATAGGTTGGGTTACCTTAGTAAATGGAAGAACTTAAGTGAAGGAGACGAAGTTCTTTCTTCATGGCCAAAGCTCCAGCACCAAATTTCTCACTCCAGAATGTATTTTATTAAGTAATGCTACTGATTTTTCAATGTAGCAGTGAATGAAATGGTTGATATTTAATAGATAGTCAATTGGTCAAGGAACAAAAGGGAGACATGATCGTCAAAGCAAATGAAGTCATTGGTGAGCTGTGAGGATGAGAATTTTATGGATTCGAGCTCCATTTCCCTCTCGGTACTTTAGATCTTTCTCTAAAACGTTTCCCATCCCTCTTTCCTTTGTTCCGTCGGGTCATGGGTGTAAGGATGATGGTGTCTATGTACTTGTTGTTCTCAAATGAGACAAATCAGATATTTCTAATACTGGTTTAAGTTACCAACTTCAAACCGACATTTGTCAATATTATAATCTTTTCTCATTATTTTTACTAGAATTCATTTATGATGTTATAAGTGTCAAACTAATTATATTTTAATGTCTATAGTCTCTAACATGTCATTGAACTTCAATTTTCTCAATTGCAGTTAACTTACATTTTTTAGATTTTAAATACTTTAAATGATTCAACACACTAAATATATAATTGAAATTTTGGAATGTTAGACACACATCATATATGATTTATATAATTCACAACCAATTAATTTCACTACTTGAGCGCATAATGAGAATAAAATAATCACTTAAACGTGAGAAAATATGGGTATAAAAACCGGAAACGAACTTGGAATCACTTGGATGTTCTTTGTGATTGTTTATTTCACTTTTTAATAGCAATAATTCCCCATATCCGGGCATTCAAATTTTGTTATGGAATTATCCACCGCCAGGGGCTCCACCCTTTGAACCCCGGAATGGGGCGCAAAGCCGTTGAACCCCCCTTAACGTCCGAGTCTTAACTTTGTCCAAACTTATACGAATGTGCATTCCGTACCTAAAATCAACAAAGACCAATAAATTTGGTCAATAAATTACACTAAAATAACAACATAAACACGATCAAACTTTCCACCACATGTAGCAATGCTTTCATTAAGTTATAAACATACACCATTTTTGGACAAACGCTTATAAACAGCAACAGCAGCTGCTGATCTTTTAATACGATTACAGTTTAGAAAATGTAACATTAAAATATGTCGTATAGTCATATTTTATTAATAATTCATGAAAAATCAAAAAATATATATTAAAATGAATAGCGTGTCCTATTTCTTTGCTATTTTTTCCACCACATAGTTTTGTTATAAGAATCGTAGATTTGGGTTTTTTCAAAGTTCGAAGTCCAAACCAAAGACCCAATATAAACAATATTCTGTTCCTCTGCAAATAAGATGAGTTTACTTGACCAAATTATATTAATTAATATCTATCTATACTATTAAAAGAGTAACTATACTCATTTCTGGTGAAGCCACGTGTCGTCACCATGAATCGACACGTGACGGTTATAGATTTTAAAAAGAATAAAGAAATTTAAATCAAATCTATCCAAATCTAATATAATTCACTTTTAAATTCAAATCAAATCAAATCAAATCAAACAAAATCTAATACTCTACTAACTTATTAATTACATCTATCCAAATCTAATATAATCCACTTTTAAATTCAAATCAAATCAAATCAAACAAAATCTAATAATCCACTAACTTATTAATTATAAGAGAATATAATAAACGTTTAAAAAATATATAAGAAAATAATTACTCTTCATATATATTTAGAAATATACAAAATTAATAGGTCATAATAAATAATAATATCACCTTATATACTTTTGTTTAAAAAATAATATTTATATCTTTATCTTTTTATTTAATATATTTTATATATATTAAAAATATCCGCGTAATACGCGGGTAATAAACTAGTAATACATTTAATGTCTTCAAAGTAATAAAAAGGTTTAATTAAAATCAAGAAGAGTATTGAAGGGGTTAATATCATATGTTAGATTGATTAATGGGATAATTACTAAAATAGCAAAATCTCACACCTTTATTCATTTTTTAGCCATTTTATTTACATTTTACCAAAATAGCCACAATTTACGTGACCACATTTACGTGATAGCCACAATTTACGTGATTTGTACTTTTTTTCATTTTTTTAATGCATTACGTTACAAAAGGTGTTTGGTCACGTAAATTGTTGTACTTGGTCACGTAAAGTATGACAAGACATCCCACCAAACATTCATGGGGAATGAGCAAAAAATGGTCACGTAGAGTACAACAATTTACGTGACCAGACACCTTTTGTAACGTAATGCATTAAAAAATGAAAAAAAAGTACAAATCACGTAAATTGTGGCTATCACGTAAATGTGGTCACGTAAATTGCGGCTATTTTAGTAAAATGTATATAAAGTGGCTAAAAAGTGAATAAATGTGTGAAATTTGTCTAATTTAGTAATTATCCCTTGATTTATCGTTAAATCTTGATTGTATTAGTTTAGTTATTTGTTAAGACGCATGTACAAACATTTAACGCATGACACAATTAACCCGCACATTAGATGTTTCTAAATAAATAAGAAATTGTCCACTAACATTTAAAAATTTTATACACTATACCCGTTATCTTTAAGCTAATGTCTATACATTTACACATTACACCATTTATCTTCAAATTGTGGGAGAATTTCATACACGTTCTTGCAAAACTTGATATCAAAAATTTTACAAATGACATTCCTTATCTCTACAACTAATATTCATTTTTATAAATTGTTACGAAACTTTATAACTCAAACTCAAATATTATATATTAAGAAATTTAAAAATAATAAAACAATCGATACAATAAGTTCAAAAAGTAAAAATTCCAAATTTCCAACATAGTAATGAACATTTAAAATAAATAGTATCCATATAAGTGTTTAACAAAATACCGATCACAAGTACCAAAAACATATTCGATGAAGCAACTTAAACAAAAAAAACTAAAAAATTAAACAAAACACAAGTCTTCTCCCAGTCAAAATGAAATATTCGTCTTCATATATGAAGACGAATATATGAAGACGAATATTTCATTTTGACTGGGAGAAGACTTGTGTTTTATTTAATATTTTATTTTTTTAGTTTAAATTGATTGATCGAATATGTTTTTGGTACTTGTGATCGATATTTTGTTAAAGACTTATGTGGATATTATTTATCTTACATGTTCATGACTATGTCGGAAATTAATTTTTACTTTTTAAACTTATTGTGTCGATTGTTTTATTATTTTAAAGTTAACATATAATATTTGAGTTTGAGTTATAAAGTTCCGTAACAAAAATTAGGAAAATGATATTTTATATCGTTTCATTTTATAAAATCAATAATTTATAAAGTATAGTTATTAATTGATATCATTATTAAACTTTTTGATGAATGTTAGGTTTATTTATAAAAGTTAAAAAAAAAAATAAAAATGAAAAAGATTATTTTTGGATAAAATTTTTAAGTAGCAAATGATAAACCATCATATTTTTTAGAAATTAAAATTTAAAAACACAATTGTATGAAAATAACTCTGAAAAAATCATATGAAAATTTCTTACTCATCGAATTCACATGCCACTTGTAATTGGTTGTTAGGTACTCGTTTGACCACCAACTACATGCAAGAGGTATTTCCATTTTCTATAGAAGGCTCAAGAAAAAACAAACCTAACATAATTCCATGAATCTATTTTCTCCCTAACCATAGAAAGCAAGGCCATCGATCGACTGCAACATCTCCGTCGACAGGTTTGATTTCGATTTCTCTTTCATCTTTCTGTTGATCAACCATCGATCGATCTCTTCATCACTTCCCTCGACATGCTTCTCTTTCTCTTTCTCTTTCTCTTGTTCATCATCGATGTGTGCATCATCGATTTATGTTCAAATGGAGTTCTCATTCTTTCTGCTACGGTTTCTGTTCAAATCGAAACCTGTTGGAATCGATTTCTGTTCAAAACTTCATCAATCGACCGATTTTCAAATCGATTTTTATCATTCTTTCTTTTACGGTTCATCTTTTGTTCTAAAATCTTTGATTTTTTTTGTTCTAAAATCGCTTAACTTTTTGGTGTCAAAATCGTTTTTTTTTTTTCTAAAACCTGTTAATTCAACAGGTGTTGCTGCTGTGCTTTCATACAAACACACAGACACACACACTTGGTTCTATACATACATTACAATGGTGTTGCTGCTGTTTTAGTTCAATACAATGGTGTTGCTGCTGTTTTAATTTATGAGAATTTATCTTCAATTCTTTTTAACAGATATACAAACCAAACAGAAAAAAGCAAGGTGTTGCTGCTGTTTTAATTCGGGGATTCCGGGCTTTTAATCTTTATTATAGGACATCAGCTAGAATATGATCGAACGATCTTAGAATATAGTATCATTGAAGAGTCAACCATTCGTTTTCAAAACAAAATACGTATCAACGTGCAACCATATGTTGGAGTGCCCTTTTACATGGGCGTATGCTGGGAGTCCACCGTTAATGACATCAAGAAAGATATTTCTATGATTAAGCTGCATCTGATTGATCTCAAATTCTTTGTTTTGGTGAGGTCGTCTTGTCTGGTCGGAACACTCTAAGCCATTATGCTGTTAGAAATTTAAATGTTATTGAAACTTTAGTTAAGTTTATTGTGTGACAATTAATATTGTAAATATTATTATCCTAAGTTAAGTTACCGGTATTGTTAATAAAACCGGTTTATGTTAGTTAATTGTAACTGTCATTAGGACAGTTACAACATTCTGCGAACAGATGTGTCTGTTGACACAAAACAGTAGCCTATATATACATGTAATATCCGTATGTAAGATGTGTGTGATTATCCAGAAATAATAGTGATTAGTTAGTATATTTCTGTGTTCCAAAATTCTGTTTTTCCTTCTGTCCTATCTCTGCACTTCGTGTCCGTATAACATGAAAAACATCAACAGTATTCAAGATGTGTTTAATGGATCATATGCATCTGAATGTGAAGATCCTTACGCTGCAAGAGTATTATCAACACTGGGCCGTAAATGTTCTATCAATTGGTATCAGAGCCAGGTTAGAGTGAACCCCACGGTTAGAACCACCAGTTGCCACCACCAGAACCATCGAACGCCGCCATCACCTTAGAGGCAACGTTTAGGGTTCCAGAAATCGAACCAGTGATTGACACGGACAGAAACCCGTAACCAACGGTTGCCACACACCACCGTAGAACCACCATCGCAACCGTCACACAAAACCTTAAACCAGCGACGCCGATTAGGTATAGGCAACAGAAAGGGTTTTTCAGTTTCAGCGAACCATCGAATTAGACTAGGGTTACACCGATTCATAGACAGAGACAGAGTACCAATTAGGAAGGGAGTATAGCATCGATTCATCGAGCATAGCATTAGGGTTGCACCGGTTCAAGAGGAGAAGGGTTACACCGATTAGAAGAAATCGGTTCAAGGAAGAATACAACGTTTCAGAGAGGAAACGTTGTCACTGAACAAAGACAAAAAATTAAGAAGTGCCAGCCAAGTTGAAAAAAAAGCAAGCCCAAGAAAAGTTACAGTGGCCCAAGATTTCAAAGAGGACAAAGGTCCAGCAGTTTAGTTAGAAAAGAAAAGCCGAAGTTCACGGAGGAGCCCAAGAAGAAGAAAAGCCCATCAGGTTTTCTTTTCATTTTAATAGACTTTAATTTATTATAAGAATAAATTAAAGATTGATATTTGCTAGTTATAATTCACGTTACGGAAACGTTGAATTGTTTGAGAAATAATTGTGGTTAGATATAAAAATTAAGTTGAATTATTTCTTAGATTTATTTTTGAGTTTAAGAGAATACCAAATTAAAGAGTATGATGGGAGAGAAAAGTATAGATACAGAGATAGACCGGAGTTCAAGAAAGAGAAAAAAGAAAAAGAAAAGGAGAAAGAGTTGTTGATCACGAGTAGATCAATAACAAAATAAGAAATAGAGATAGAGATAGAGAAAGACAGAAAGGGTTATTGATCAAGAGTAGATCTATAACAAAATGAGAAAAAGAGATAGAAATAGAAATAGAATTGCAGAAAGAGTTAGAAAGAGTTATTGATCGAGAGTGGATCAATAACAAGAAAGAGAGAGAGATAGAGAGAGTAGACAAGGTCGAGATTAGACCAAAGAGAGTATAATTGATCGAGAGTAGATGATCAATCAAAGAAAAATTGATCAAGAGTAGATCATTTTTCTTAAAAGTAGAGATTCAAAGAAAGATGGATCGAGAGAAGATCATTTTTCTTAAAGCAGGTTAGAGAAACCGAAGATTTGATTCAGCAAAATCAAATACAGATAGAGAGACCGCATTTGAGACACAGATGCAGCATTTGAGACACAAATGCAAAGACAGTTAGAGAACCTAACAAGATTGAGATTGCACAAGCAAGAAGATGCAAGATTGAGATTACACGAGCAAGAAGATGCAAGTGTTGAAGACAAACAGAAGAACAGAAGATTGAAGTCAAAGATGTACTTGAAGAACAATCAAGATTAAGGGGGAGAATGTTAGTTTAATCTTGATTATGTAATAGTTTAGAGTTTAATATGTAATTGTATAAAGTATAAGGGCCTAGAATAGCATGTAGTAAACTTGAAGAGTTGCAACTATTCGTAAAAGTCGCAACCATTCATGAAAGGGTACCACAAACCATTGTGTCGGTTCACTCGCACCTTTTCGTCTAGTATATATAGATTGTATTGTAACGATTGTAATGTGTGATTTCAAAGATTGTTTATAAAAAAGATTAGTTACGGTAAATCCTGTGATTGTTTATAGAGAGTTTTCCAACATATGCCATATGGTCTGATTATTCAAAATTGATCTTAACCATTAGTAGCTATAATCTTAGAAATACAGATTGAACCTACCTATTGTTTGATCAAACCCCTATTGGGTTTATATATATATATATATATATATATATATATATATATATATATATATATATATATATATATATATATATATATATATATATATATATATATATATATATATATATATATATATATAGGATTGAGATCATTGCAGAACCTTAATTTAGTGTAGAACTATAGAACCAATATAAACCATTGGATTATTATATAACACTAGGGATAAGATGGTAATTATGCAATTAACATTGAATTAATAGTAGCCTACCAAGTTTGACTGCCCACTTTGACCATTTTTTTACTCTTTTAATATCGAAGGTACATGCAGTGTTGAATGTGTGATATAAAATGTAATTTGACATTGAATGATCTCTATATAATATATTGAATGGATGTCTAGGTAAAAAAAAAACTTTTACGAAAAATAAACACGTAAAATTTTTTCGAAAAAAATATATTGTTAGGCACAAAAAGGCCTCAGTCAAACCTGTTCTACATCTGAGGGGGAGATTTATAATCAAACCTATTGATGCATTTGAAGGTTGAATTTAAGGCCTGTTATATGCCTTATTGAAACCTGAAAATGATTTGCAATATCAGTCTAAAGCTGTTCTATATGTTGCATGTGTTGCAACTAAGACAGTTTGTCCAAGCTGCTCTGTCTGCTGAACAGGCTGGACATAAACTGTCTACGCTGCTCTACACTGTTAAGCAGCTTAGGCAATTTTAAAGTGTTCTGTTCTTTGTGAACAGAACCTGTTCTTTGTGAACATGCTAAACACTTTATGGAATATGTTTCCAAGTCATCATGTATTGTTTTTGACTACAAGATCAGTTTACAAAGTCGAAGACAAAGTGGAAAACAGAACTGCTCAATCTGCCCACGCTGTTCTGTAACATGAAGACAAAAGGTTATTTGAAAAAGGGTGACAGACCTTTTTCTTATATCAAAATAGGCCTTTACAAGGAAGAAAGACGCAAAGTTGACATTCCTAAATTAGTTAAAGGCAATGCAACAGTAGACAAAGTGAAAAGACAAAAGTTCTGTACATGTGAAGACAAGTCTGCTTTTCAGAAAAGTGCAGAAAAGGTTATGTTGTCTTTTCAACAAGACTTCTCCTTTTTCATTTCGTCCAATGAAGATGTTTCTCTTAGATCCTCTGAATGGGTATAAAAGGAAGCTTCTAAGGACAGAAAGAAGAGTGAAGAAAGCTAAGTGCTGAAACCAAGAGTGAACGTGCAAGTGTGATTTTCATGCATGCAAGCCTTCTGTGTAAATCAGTATCTGTGTGTCTAAGCTGTTTTACATAAGCTGTTCCCTTAAGTCTTGTAAATACAGTGAGTGCTTCTTAGTGAGTGTATTCATTGTATACTTGTTTGAGTTTTCTTAGACTAGTGAACATACTGTTGTATCTGTCATCTCAGCTTGAACTATTCCGCATTCAAGCTTGTTTGTAATTAACAAATTGTTGATAATACATACAAACATTGAGAAAATAGTGTGTAGTTTTTAAATAGCTGTATTCACCCCCCCTCTACAGCTTAAAGCTATAT
>JAANYP010000556.1:0-189423 GCA_020465985.1 Centrapalus pauciflorus
CTCAGCTTTGGATTTTGTCAAATCCTTCTTTTTGCCACACGTGAACCTACCTTGCAGCATATTTTTCCAAACTTTTCTTGTTGACACTTTTGATCAAGCATGGCTATCATTGCCTCATCCATTCTTGTTCAGCAAGATCTGCAGCATCTTCTTCTCTGGACACCTCCTGCCTTTCATCTATCCTGCGGATAGGTTGAATGAACACATCACTTCACCTGAATTTACAGGCTGTCCACCATAGCCACAAAGGCTCACCTCTTATGGACATTCCAAGGCATTTCTTTTGGTTGCTTGACTGTTCATCTCAGTAAGGATCAACAGATTGACTAGATCCACTTCCTGATAGTACCTGAGGTTCCTTGATTTTGAGAGGTAGTTCCACTCTTCAGGTAAAATGTCCAGAAAACTCGTGTTCACCAGGGTAAGACGTCTTGGTGACCCAACAGGCTTTTGAGATCATTCACTAGAGCAGTGAACCTGGTGTAGGTTTCAGTGAGAGTCTCCTTTTGGTTTAGCAAAGACGAGTTCATACTGTCTGCACAGATTGTTGATCCTGTTGTCCAGGTGATTGTGGGTCCACATAGACGGTCACACAAAGTATCCACATCTCCTTTGCTGTCTTCATTTTCTCCACTGCATGAACACATCACCGGGAGAACTGACCCAGGTTGTTTCTGGCCCTTTAGCACCAGAGCCACCAATCTCTTGTTCTTCATCAGACCATTGAGCTTTAGCTTTCTCAAAGGTCCTGATAGGGCAGCTCCTTCAACCGCTGGAGTTATAGTAGTAACAGAGGTTGGCACATAGGGACCCTCCATCACTATCTCTGGACAGTTGTACATCCAGATTCTCTAAGTAGAGCATCATTCTGCACTTCCACCAGAGAAGTTTTGATGATTAATTTGGAGGCTTGCCCATAGAGCCATGGTCATAGTAAGAAGAATTTGAGCCATCTGTGTCCATGGAAACTTGGGAATGAGAGCTATAGAAGTGACCACACACTTAAATGCTCTGATACCAGTTGTAAGGTCCGAGGGTTGCCAAAAGTATATAGTTATAAGCTGTGAGGAGGGGGGTGAATACAGCCTATTAAAAAAACTACACACTATTTTCTCAATGTTTGTATGTATTATCAACAATTTGTTAATTACAAACAAACTTGAATGCGGAATAGTTCAAGCTGAGATGACAGATACAACAGTATGTTCACTAGTCTAAGACAAACTCAAACTAGTATACAATGAATACACTCACTAAGAAGCACTCATTGTGTTTACAAGACTTAAGGGAACAGCTTATGTAAAACAGGCTTAGACCACAACAAGATGCTGTTGTAAAGAAGACTTGCATGCATGAAGATCACACTTGCACGTTCACTCTTGGTTTAGCACTTAGCTTTCTTTCACCTCTCTTCGACCTTAGAAGCTTCCTTTTATACTCACTAGAGGATCTCAGAGAACATCTTCATTGGACGAAATGAAAAAGGAGAAGTCTTGTTGAAAAGACAACATAACCTTTTCTGCACTTTTCCGAAAAGCAGACTTGTCTTCACATGTGCAGAACTTTTGTCTTTTTACTTTGTCTACTGTTGCATTGCCTTTAACTAATTTAGTAATGTCAACTTTGCGTCTTTCTTCCTTGTAAAGGCCTATTTTGATATAAGAAAAAGGTCTGTCACCCTTTTTCAAATAACCTTTTGTCTTCATGTTACAGAACAGTGTGGGCAGGCTGAGCAGTTCTGTTTTCCACTTTCTCTTCGACTTTGTAAACTGATCTTGTAGCCAAAGACAATACATGATGACTTGGAAACATATTCCATAAAGTGTTTAGCCTGTTCACAAAGAACAGGTTCTGTTTACAAAGAACAGAACACTTTAAAAATGCCCAAGCTGCTCAACAGTGTAGAGCAGCGTAGACAGTTTATGTCCAGCCTGTTCAGCAGACAGAGCAGCTTGGACAAACTGTCTTAGTCGCAACACATGCAACATATAGAACAGCTTTAGACTGATATTGCAAATCATTTTCAGGTTTCAATAAGGCATATAACAGGCCTTAAATTCAACCTTCAAATGCATCAACAGGTTTGATTATAAAATCTCCCCCTCAGATGTAGAACAGGTTTGACTGAGGCCTTTTTGTGCCTAACAATTATGGTATAAAGCATAAAGCTCACAGATTAAGATATAAATGATACGTCAGAATTCCTAAAATGATCAATGACAATTACATAACAGCGAAATATTGAATCAAATATGAACTCCGAGAAGAAATTTGAATTTCTTATACATATGAATCACAAAGAAACATAAATCATGAAATACAGATGGTGCTCCTTCAGTGGAAACACCACAGAGGTTCGCATCAGTCTTGGAAATTAAGAGATATCATAAAAGCTATCTGCCCAAGTCTGTTCGAACATAGCTAACTTCGGGGACGAAGTTTGAGCGTGGTGGAGCCCACTCTGTAACAACCTAACTTTTGGCCCAACTTATTATCTGATTATCGAATCAATAATGTAATTTTATTACATTATTTGAATTATAATTTAATTAAGTTTTGAAATATTTAATTAAATTATATAAATATTTGAATAATGAATTAATAAATTATTAAAGATAATTAAATAAGAGAGATATAAGATACAAAAGTAATAGTGAGTTAAGTAGCAAATATAACTAGTTAAAGTATATAAACGGAAATTTAGATCATAAAATCAGATTTTTACTCTCTCTCTCTAGATTTCTCTCTCTACTCTCTCTCTTCTCTCTCTCTAAGATTTCTTCCAAACCGACCGTCGGATTATCAAGATTTATACGTTACCGGAAAGATCTCGAAGCATACAACAACAATCTACTATTATATGCGTGATTTCGTACGAGTTTAAGGTAAGAATTTATGTTTAAGTTTTTATATTTTTCGGTTTTAAAGATATAAATTCGAGTTTAGCATTTTCATGAAATTAAAGCTAGTTTAATTTGAGATTTAATTAGAATGAGTATAATATAAGTGAACCTAGGAGTAATATTTAACATATTTTGTGATTTTAGACCTAAAACGCATGTTTTAAAGATATAAATGATGAACAAATTCGAGAAACCAAGAACAAATTCGAAATACATGAACAAACTCGATTTTTAAACTAAATTCGAATATATGTTCGAAATTGACATTAAACGAATGAAAGCCTTCGAATTTAGCTATATGGTTCGACTTTGGTTGCTAAAATCGAATATTGGTACAAAGTTGACAATAAATTCGAATGATGTTCATTTAATTCGAATAGTGTTCGAATTTGATAATAAAATCGAGGGAGCTTCGAATTTACCTATTTATAATTGAGTTTGACTATAGATTTTAGATATAGATTTTGATTTTTGTTCCTAAATTTGAAATAGGCTTCAATTTGATTTTAACCTCATATGTGAAGTCAACACATTCGAATTTAACCCTTCATTTGAATTTAAGCATTATTTTCGAATTTAATATTAGCCTATGATTCGAATTTAGCAAAATGAAGTTCGAATTTGGTTATTTAAAATCGAATGTTGCTTCAAATTTAATGATTTATGTTCAAATTTATATAATAAATTTGAACCCATTCTCTAAAAATTAAATATCTTGAATAAGATACATAAACAACACATAAATAACAAGATGATTATATATATTATATATATATATATATATATATATATATATATATACATTGATCCTTTGAGAATTAATGATGAAAGAAAGATTCTAAAGAGATTAATGGTCATATGATCAAGATATGAAACTTTGAGATTAAAAGATCAATGAACGAACATTGAGCCTATTAATAGAATGAATATTGAATACACTATTCAAATGATATGAATAACAGATTGAGCAACAAGCAAAATGGCAAGCATCTGAAATCTGATATAAGTCAGATAGTGGTTCTAATCCACTACAGATTATGAGCAACAGAGCCAGAGCCAGAAAGTGCAAAATAACCCGTAACTGTGACTTGTAGATTTCATTTTAACTGCAAATTATGTGAATTGAGACTTTTGTTGCTTTATTCTGATTTATTTGGCATTCTGATCTTGAGCTTATTGATATATTGTCATAGTATATTTACTATGATTTGTTGAGTTGAGTATTTCTTCCTCTAGATTCAATTCTTTGACGAGTCATTTGATTGTTAAGCTTAACACCATCACTATTGCTCAGTGTTGGGTTAATGTTAGGCTTATGATGTGCTGATTTATGTGATGAAAGCACAGAGGGTAGCTAGAGCTGAGCATTCCGATGATATCCATATAGAGCTTTTACTGGTAGCTAGCCCAGTACGTGGCTGATCCCCACTAAATGATGCGTGTGTATGGATTTATCATCATCCGAGCATTCCTTATGTATTTGTCTAAAAGTCTCAAGAGCAACAACAGTTTTATAACTGGGAGCTGAGCAAAGTCGCGCATCAAAAGAGCATTAATTGGCCAATGTCCCTTCGAGATTGAGCTGTGCATGAGCCTAATGCAGTGCATAAGCAATAGAGCTGAGCCGTGCATGAGCCGAGTGCAGTGCATGTGCTTCCGCGTTCATAATTGCATGTTAAATGTGAAATTCTACATTCTCACTAAGCAAATAAGCTTACCCCGTTGTTGCATTATTTTTCAGGTAAAGACAAAGGATTGGCTGGACCTAGTTCATAGGTCAGGACTTTGAAAGAGCTTGAAGTGCATTAGAACCTGTTCCAATACCTTGGTACTTGATTAAAGATTGAGCTTTGGGGTTTGGGCTAGTTTACATTTGTGCTTTGATGAAATAGTCTAGAAGTTTGTACCTTATACTTAGTCTTTTGTCTCTGTTTGTAATTAACTGTATTCCGCACTGTGAATTTTATCTTAGTTTCATGATTGATATTGCGTTGCTACTGGGCCTTGACTTGAGACCTTTGAGAAATCTTGGGTCTCACACAACTGTTAATGTTAGAATCAATTTTAATTGAGGAATATAATAAGTCTAGGGTTTGTTTTGTAATTATCTCATGGATAGGTATTTTTGTATAAATAGAAATAGTTTCTTTGTAAATGGTACAGATCTGACAATTGTAATTGCACGGAATTTCATATCGATTCTAGGGCTACAGTGTACGTATTATTCTTCTCTTTCTGTAATTCCATTTTGAGTGCAATTAATCAATCGGTTAGTGTTTGGATTTGTTCTAAATTGTTTGTTATTGATTGTATGGTTGATTAATCTGAATTCACAATTAGTATCAGAGCACAGAAATGGATACAACTGATTGATTTTGAAATTTTTTTTCACTATTTCATCGAAATTATTGAAAATTTGAAAAACCCTTGGGGTTTTTGATTCAGTGTGAGGTTGTTTGTATAAATTGGATCGAAGATCAGGATTTAAAAAACGAACAGATTGAGTCTAATTTCATTCTGTAATTCAAAACACACAAAAAGATTGGTTGATTTTTGGATTTTTTGAAAAACGGTTGTTCTTGACTGTTCTTGAGAAAAACAGGGTGTTTGATCTGAAAATAACCAAAGTGCTTTTATAAAAAGTGCTTGTTAGTAAAAAACACATCTTCGATTTCAATTTGGGATCATTTCATGCAATTTCATTGAAAATATTGAAATCTGGACTTGAATTTTTTCAAAAATCATAAAACTCGAATTTAGTTGAAAATCATGTGTTAATCGAGTTGAATGATTCTTTAATCGAGTTGAAAAGGTATTGTATTCGAGTTGAAAAGTGTTTTAATCGAGTTGAACATTGTTCCAATCATATTGGACGTTATTCCAATCGAGTTGGAAGGTAATTTCAATCGAGTTGATAATTAGATTCATTCGAGTTGAAATTAGTTCATATTGAGTTGAAGAACATTAATTCGAGTTTGTTTAATCATAATCATAAGTGGATTTTCAAAACTCATTCGAGCTTGATTAAAACATCATTCGAGTTTGATTAAACATCAGACAAGTGAAATTCAATTTGATTCGAGTTTTGAACACAATTAATTCGAGTTTAATCAATCATAAGTCAAGTTCATTAGAGTTTATTCACACTTAATTCGAGTTAATTAACTCTTCATTCGAGTTTTACTGCTGTGTCATTCGAGTTTCATCAACTCATCATTCGAGTTTCATTACCGATCCTTTGATTGATTCTTTTTAGATTCAAGTTTCATTTTGTTCAATTCGAGTTGATTCAATTCATTGATCGAGTTTTACCACTCTTTGTTCGAGTTTGATCCCATTCATGTCGAGTTTTACTCCATTTTCATTCGAGTTTGATCAACTTATCACAAGTTTGATCAATTTTTCATATTCATTTCAAATTCAATCAAATTCCATTTAAATGATCTTGGATGTGAGGGGTGATGAGAGAAGCTCGGATTCTCTAAGGATTTAATCTAATATTGTTGAAGGAGCTGATGAAGGAAATGATGATGATGATAACGAGGATGGTAATGATGATAATGAAGGTGGTGCAGACATGATTGCATTTTCTTTATCTGAAAGATTTCCGGAGATTGATGTTGTTGAGATAGATAGGGAGAGTGTGAGGGAGTTACATAGCCCAAACAGCCGGGATCTAGCCACATCTGCTGTTGGCTCCCAAATGGGAGTCAACATTGATACAATCAGTATCCCATTGACGCTTGCACACCCCACCAGCCACTCATTTTCCTCCCAACAGGAAGATGTTTCAACTTCGCACCGGGATTTAGCACACGATCTATCCTTAAATCCTTTGGATTTTATGGATATTGAAACAAGTACACAACAGCCCGGGTGTACAAATTTTGTTCACGCACAAGAAATAGATCTTATACACACTAGGACACTCGAGTCAACTTCATGTGTTGAAGTAAGTGCAGTAGGACTGCGTGTCCCTACCGGAACAACCATAGTGTCGGAAGCATCTGTTGCTCCTTCACTTAAAGTGGTTGGAAGTCCTACGAGACAAATGTCAATGCCAACTCTGACTGTAGGCCACACAAAAGTTCTTTTTTCAAGTTCGACTGTTGTGTCAACTGGAAGTCTGCGTGACCCAGTGGTTAGAATATCACCCTTTGCTACTGAAGACAAATTGAATGAAGCAATTGATGGCGTCTCAACTCAAATGACAAATCAATTTTCTAAAATGATGCAACAGATGTCAAATATTCAAAAGCTATTGAAGGGAAAGAATGTAGCTGAAGAAGTCAAACAAAGAGATCCACAAGAATCAATTGACGATCATAGAGATTTTGTTTATGATCAATTTGATGAAATGAGGGAACAGATGATTGGGTTGGAGAGTACGGTGAAAACTGCTTTGGGAGATATGTCTGAGAGGATTTCAACTGTGGAACAAACATGTAAAGCACATACTTCTGCTCCAAAACACAAACATGATGAGCATGATGATGACTCCGATGATGTTCCTCATGAGGGGGAGAAGAGGAGGAAGCTTGGTGAACAAGAATCTGGTCTTTTAATGATCACATATCCAGAAAAGGAAAAGGAGACGGGAGGTCAAGAGGTTGGAGAAGCAGGGAGCTCTAAAGAAAAGCATGTTGATGCTCAAAGTGAGCTGGAATTAATTCCTCATGAAGATGTTCCAGTTCCTTTAAGTGTTCAATCAGGAATTTATAATTTTGAAGAATATGATGACTCAAATAACGAAGATCAAGCACAAACTTTAATGATTGAGGGAGTTGAGAAAGAAGTAGAAGTTGAGTTGTCAGATGATGACGATGTGTTTGATTTGAATGATATATCTTTGAGAGAAGATAGGATTGAGGAAGAGGAGGATCTAGTGCAGGAAATACTAAAAGATGATGTACCAACACTGACGGTTGAAAAGCCTGAGGTAACGGTTACTGTAAAATAAGAGGAAGTAGAGTCGTTTCCAATAGAGAATGTTATGCCTTAAGTGGTGAAGGAGCTTAATGAAGTTGAAGTCATGGATAGATTTTTCAATGAGTATATCTTAGCTGATGAGTCACAAAGACAACATCGGTTGAGGTTTGAAGCTCAGCAGATTGTTCAGAAAGAAATTAGAGATATGCTGACACTGCTTAATGAAGATGAAATAAGAAAAAAAGAAGATAAAAGTGTTGGAATTATCTGCAAAGAAATCTGCCGAGTACATCAAGAAAAGAAACAAGCTTCCTTACCTAGAAGATCATCTTGAAAAGAAAATATTCTGTAAGAAGCAAGCTCTGTGCACATTCTTGAAGTTGTTTAGAGTGATTGAGCTTAATATGCCAAATTTAGCGAATTATGCTAGTTTCCTACAAAATAAAACACAGCCGGTGAATAAAGTCAGAAGTGAATTTAGGATTGTAGATCTGGTAAAGATCGAGAAGGATCGTTTCGTGAAAATCTTTTATCCTACTTTCACTGTGACCAGAGCTGATAGAAACACATATGTATTACCGAGGCAGATATGTTTGGAATGCATTTGATTGATATTGAAGATTTGTTTGATGAGTTGTGCAGAAACAAGAGAAATGAATATCGTAAATTTGCACTCAAGACACTATTTCACTTCATGCATACCAAATTGGTGCTTATGTCAATGCAAGATCTACAAATTGGAGTTGAAAGAGGTATGAGAAAGATAAACATCACCGCGCCTAACCGGTTCATCAAATTTATGGAAAATTTGAAAGAGTTTCAAGTCGTCATGTCCAAGCATCCAGTTGCAATATACAAATATAAAGATAAAAAACTGAGGGCTATGCGGAGCATTGAGTTGAATAAGTTTTGTGATGGAATTTTGCAAAAGGTGATGTCAGGCTTAAAAGGAAAGCTGGCTGCGGATAAGAAAAGAAAGACAAAGAAGGGAGCTTTGAGTGTTAATGACAGAAAGCTGATTGTGGAATTCATTTCAATGATAAATTGGAGGCTATCAAACAGGAAGAGTATTCGACGTTTTGATATGAAGCTGGGGTTATCAAACTGGAGACTGATTATAGTTCATCAAATGGGAAGAATGTTAGAATTAATTTTAATTGATGTATATGATAAGTCTAGGGTTTGTTTTGTAATTATCTCATAGATAGGTATTTTTGTATAAATAGAAATAGTTTCTTTGTAAATGGTACGAATCTGACAATTGTAATTGCACGGAATTTCATATCGATTCTAGGGCTACAATGTACGTATTATTCTTCTCTTTCTGTAATTCCATTTTGAGTGCAATTAATCATTCGGTTAGTGTTTGGATTTGTTCTAAATTGTTTGTTATTGATTGTATGATTGATTAATCTGAATTCACAGTTAACACAAAGTCAACTCAACGGAGACACATAACAACTTATACACTGACCACACAACTGACTCAGATCCCATAACAACCTCAACTGACCCAAGAACTCAAACCAACCCCCAAAGTTCACAAGGAACCCAACCCAAAACCCAACACCACGACCCAACACTAAACCACGATCACGCCCACACTCGCTCCCCCTCCGCCACGATCGCGCCCAAGCACATCGCGTCGCGACCGCGCCCGCAGGATTGTGCCCGCGATTTCTGGCGGCTGTCTCTTCCCGTGTTCGTCGTTCAGGTCTGCCCAAGGGTTAAAACACCCTAAAGTCCGATTTCCAGCCACAACAAACCCATGATAACAATACTGTTAGCCCTAAAATAGTGTATAATTAAATATAATAAAAGTCTAGGTTCAATTTATAATTAGGAATAGTTTACTTTGGGGGGAATTTTAATTTCCAAGACTTTAAGGGGAGTGTTTGGACAAACCCCCAAAGTAAGTTTAGGTATATATGATATTGTTCTCCTAGGGTTTGAGAAAAAGACAAAAAGGAGCCTCCATCTAGCCTCCATCAAGTGTGTGTGTTCTTGAGTGTGAAAGTTCCTAGAGATTGAGTGTCAAAATTCTCTCTTGTAATCTTCATATTCTTAATACAAATCGTTTGATTATTTTGTTTGAGTGCAAAATATACTGGGAATCAAAGTTGTCAATTGGTATCAGAGCAAGAAGATTGAATTTAAACTTGAAATCTCAGATTTGTTCGTGTTCTTACAAAAAACGTCATGAAATTGGGCTGAAACTTCAAAAAATCACCAAACATTCATACGATGTCCGTTTGAGCTGATTTTTGGATATGTTTTGCAAGTATATTCCAGACACATTCTGTCAAAATTTCAGAGGCTAACTCCAAATATCGAGGGAGTAATCACAATTTTACTATTCTGGTCATTTTCGGTTACGTTTTTGTGATTATATTTTTCATTTGAGTGATATACTTGTTGAAATGATCTGAAATATTGCATGAATGATCTTATATGCTAGATAATTTGTTCTGGAAATTTTCATGATCTAATTTGAAGTATCCAAGTAGTAATTGCATTTTTTAAATCTAATTGTTCTTCGTGTTCTTCCTTCGTGTTCTTCGCAAAAATCAAAGGTTTTGCTTTTAATTGTATGTGAATATTCTGTTTTTGTTTGGTTTTCTATTCCATAATCATATGCAATTAATCTTGTACTGATTTAGAGCATTTCTTGATCAATAATTACAAGTTTTTCTTGTTTAATCGTTGAAATTGTTAATCGGTAATTTCTTAAGTGTTATTCTCGGTTCAGTGCTTCCAGATGACATAACTTTTGACTGGAACATCGTTAGAAGGCCTACAATACATCAAAACGAAGCTTGAAACGAGATCTACGACCTATCCGAAATTCGGACCCATCCGAATTCTGACCATCCGAATTCGGATCATCCAAATTTAGGGTCCGGGTCTATCCAAACTTTTGACATTCAGTGCTTCCAGAGGCCATAACTTTTGACTGGAACATCGTTAGACGGCCTACAATACGTCAAAATGAAGCTTGAAACGAGATCTACGACCCATCCGAAATTCGGACCATCCGAATTTGGATCATCCAAATTTCGGGTCCGGGTCTATCCAAACTTTTGACATTCAGTGCTTCCAGAGGCCATAACTTTTGACTGGAACATCGTTAGACGGCCTACCATACGCCGAAACGAAGCTAGAAACAAGATCTGCAATCTTTAAATTAGGCAAAATTGTTTTGTTCAATTTCGAGGCCTAATTCCACTCCAGAAAAAAGTTACGGGCATTTTTCTACAGTAAAGCTGAAATTTCAACGTCAAAAACCCATTTCTGATCCACGTTTCACCGAATTACCGACCTCGGATACCTCCGAACTTGTGAAGTTTCTGAGTTTTTCCAGTTTCCAATCTAGAAGATCCACCTTTTGCACTCCACAATCATGACTCAAGGATTTTCCACACATGAGAAGACTGTCGAGGAGGAGAAAGTTGATGTATCTCCAGTCTGTCTCATGAACCACTCCAAACAGGTACAAAGTTCTTCATCTTCGTCTGATTTATTTGATATATAATCCTTATCTAATTTTAAATCTAGTGATGAATTTGATGAACTGCATGCACAACTACATGAATTAAAGAATGAATTGATTGCTGAAAAAGAACAATCCGCTGTGTATAAAAAGAAATGGCTAAACAACCATGAGGTGATAAAGAAGATGTTGATTGAAAAGGTAGATGTTGAGGATAGGAATAAATACCTTGAATCTTGTATGGATAAATTCACTGATGAAAAGAACTCTTTAAAATCAGAAATATCTGTTCTTTCAAAACACTTAGAGTCTGTACGCATGGAAAACATAGACAGTTTGGAAAAATACAAAATGATAGAAGAAGACATAATAGGTTTGTACTCTCGCACAAAGACCCTAGATGATGAATTTCAAAACGGGGTCAGGTTGAACAAACTATTCATTTAAACCAACCCAAAGAGACTAGGTTTTATCATTCCAAACAAGGAATTGGTTTTAAAAATCCTAAGTACTTGGAAAAGGTTCAACAAGTTTTACCTATTTTTTATGACATGAGATATTTGGGTGCTGGGTTGAAATCTTTCGTTTATCAATCATCGGAAGAAATTTTAACCCAAGAGGATGAGAAACGAAATGAAAACAAAGAAAAAGAAATGTCTTTTAAATATGATGAGCTAAACGAGAGTTATCCCTATAGAGTACCTACTCTAGAGGAGGACTTCTTGTCAAGCTATTCAGAGGTTGAAATGAACACAGAACCTGTCAAACCAATCCCTCATCTTTACATTCCTACAAAGTTTTTCAACATAAAATCAAAGTTTTAGAAAAGGAATTAAAGACAACTCGAAAGAAAGCTTTTGATTATCAACAAGCTGTTCTCAAGAGTGTGGAAAAATTGGCAAATCAAAGTTTTGAACAAAATGTAGAATTAACCATCTACAAAGAAAAGCTTGACACAGTTTCAGAAAGGTTAAATTCTCATTTAAAATATTCAAAGGTTTCTCATCCTACAAAAGTCCATCTCACATCATCTGAAAAAGCTAAAACCAAGGTTGAAGTTTCTTCTGTCAGTTGTAAAGGTGAGTGCTCCAAATCTTCCAAAGCTGAGGTTTCAAAGAAGACTCGGAGTCAATCTAAGTCTTCCAAGAAACCCACTCTCCAAGGAAAAGAAAATTTTTCAAAGTCTAAGTCTTCCAAACGTACGAACTCTCATTTTTTTGTTCTTACAGATGATGCAAGAAGGATTCCTAAAATAACACCTCTTGATTTTCAAAGTTTTTTTGTGAAAAAGGCAGTCATGCCTGAATCTTTTGTGAAAATCGATAGTAGTGCTAGTGTCCCTGGAAAGGATGTTCCTAGTAATCCTTTGAAATACTCTTTTTGCAATCTATTTCAGTTATGTCCAAAAAGCTTTCGGCGTGCTGTTCCTGAAATGACTAAGTTTGTACCTTATCCTGAAAAACGGAAACGCCGCCAATCTAAGAAAACAAAAGTGCATGCCTCATCACCGCCTGACAAATTGGAAAAACCATCGCTAAAGGCCAAGCCTAAGGCATTGCCAAAGTCACCCAAGCCAAAGGTTGTTCCATTACCTAAGGTTGTTTCAAAATCAGCTGGACCCATATACAAATGGGTGCCAAAAGGTTCTGCATCTAAACCTGTGTCGAATGATAAATGGATTCCTACTGTTGTGTTGTTACATGAAGATGGAAATCCTAAATCTAACAAGAAAGGACCCATCTTTCGATGGGTACCAAAAGTGGTTTAATTTTTTTGCAAGTTAAATGGTTTTCAGATCACTTCAGACTGGAACCCAGACTTCAATGAGATGGTTTTCAAATCACTTTAGACTGGAACCCGGACTTCAATGTAAAGGCTTCTGATCACTCAGTTCAGGACCCGATCTTCAGTGAAAAGGCTTCTACTTACTTCCGAGTAGAAACCGTGCCTCAAAGCAATGACTTCTGCATCAAGACAGATCAGAACCCGTTCTTTCATGTTTAGATGGTTTCTAAACACCTTGTTTAGAAACTGTGGTTCTGCGACTTATCTGGAATTTTCTCTACTTTTTATGCTTATCAGTTTGAGTTTGAGTTTCATTCTTGAAATTCACTCATAACATTTTATGTTTCACTGATACTGTTCTTATTTGTAGGGGGAGTTTCAGATGCGCTTTGAAGATGACATCTTAACGAAAAGTGTGTAAGTATTCTGAATACTCTAATGCACAGATTAAAAGGTTTTGTTAGAATAATCTGATTCTCTGATTGAATAAATTTCCACCAAGATTAATTGATCTAATCTTCGTGATGATCTTGATCTCATTCTTCCTGAGATTCTCTCAAATACTCTGATTTCTCCCACATATTCTGATTCTCTCATACATCAAGTTTCTCCCATACAAGCTAATTCTTTCATGATAGTCTGATTTATTTTCAAATCTGATATCAGACTTTCTATTGAGGTTCTCTCATACAGTCTCTCAAACTTCCCAAGATATTTCATTCAACTCTCATCCATCTTCTGAATACCCCATGAGCTTAACTGCTATATCCTTCAAGATATCATGCTGACTCCGATGATGCCCAATATGTGTGACTAGGCATATATATATATATATATATATATATATATATATATATATATATATATATATATATATATATATATATATATATATATATATATATATATATATATATATATATATATATATATATATATATATCGTTCCTATGGTCTAAACCAGAGCCGTAAGACCTATCCAAGGAGCAAACCACTTTAGTTTGCGTAAGGGTTCTTAGGTCAATTAGTTGAGGAGTGTTAGTTACCACGGGGTACTAGCAGGGTCTAGCATAGATAAAATGCAAATGATAGTGTTTATCGAAAGGAGATGGGGTGCATCATGAGCTAAAAGTGAGCTGGTGAGAGTAGAGTTGAAAAATGACAAGAGCTGAGGGGTGAGAAAGGATTAAAAGAAAAGATAAATCCTACCAACACCGTGTCAGTCTGCTGGGTTTCCTACATCTGCTACCAAATTCCATGTGTTCGAATTAGGTATTAAACAAGACGTCATGGACCCAGTGACGCATGCACCTAACCTCCCTAGCTACTCAATTGTCTCTTAAAAGACTTCTGTTTCAATTCACACAGAGTTATATCAAATACTCTATCGACATATCATTTGGATATTGTTGATATTGAAACAAGGAAGACAACCTCTCCGATCTCTGACTTCAGTTGATGCACTTTGAGTCTAGAGCTTAATGTTATACACTTTTAGGACACATGGAGTCTACAGTCTGCGTGACTATAAATAGCTTGTCTACCGAGACAAAGCCGGAACAAATATGAGTGTTCTTTCATGATAAAGGATTTCACGATGATTATTTGGAAATCCTACCAGTATTAATGTCACGCCTGCGCTAAACGTAGGTCACATAGACTTAGTCTATTGTGCAAACAGAACTCCTATGTGGAACTGGAATGTTACTTACAAATGAATTTGTATCATTTTCTTATATTCAGGTTGCAAAGCCATGATCTTCAATGTAATATCCTTTTGGTCCTGAATATTTTGTAATGAGGGAGAGATTGTTGTTTCTGAAGGCGAGAGAAAATTCTATGATGTAACTATTTATATTCTGTTATTGAGGGGGAGAGTTACTGATTGAGATTGTAACATGAGAGAGATAAGTACTTCTGTTTCTGTCATGTTCTTAAATGTAATATTTTCTTTCTGAGTCTGTAATCATCTATTTCAATGAAGAAAGAAGATTTGAAGACACATTGAGGTTGTTCATTTGAAGGGGAGAGCTGAAGTGATTACATGATGATCATAATTCTCATGATCATCATGAGGGGGAGAATGTTCTGAAAAGAGTGCAAATGTTTTGTAAGACCTACTAAACGCAATGGGAGAGCCACCGATTTGAAACATTTAAGGGGAGAGTCATATGAAGAAGATCAATGATATACTTCAAAAGTTCATAGATCAAAGTTACTTCAAAGATCAGAGATCAGAGTTTAGAGCCCAAGACTTCAGAAGAATACAAGCCTTGATTACAAGAAGGGGGAGATTGTTAGAAACTTTATTTCTTGTAATTCAAGCTTGTGTAATTGCGCTTAATTGTAAATATTTAATTATACACTAAAGGGGAGATTGTTAGCCCTAAAATAGTGTATAATTAAATATAATAAATGTCTAGGTTCAATTTATAATTAGGAATAGTTTACTTTGGGGGGAATCTTAATTTCCAAGACTTTAAGGGGAGTGTTTTGACAAACCCCCAAAGTAAGTTTAGGTATAAATGATATTGTTCTCCTAGGGTTTGAGAAAAGACACAAAGGAGCCTCCATCTATCATCCACAAGTGTGTATGTTCTTGAATGTGAAATTACTAGAGATTGAGAGCACAATTTCTCTCTTGTAATCTTCATATTCTTAATACAAATCGTTTGATTATTGTGTTTGAGTGCAAAATATACTGGGAATCAAAGTTGTCAAATACATAAGCTACTTACATGATGCATAATCACTTCCCACGAATTCCCAACATACAACACGAAATAAACCATCAAAACAAGCATTTCTTACCTCCAACGTCAGGAACACAAAGATGGATATGGTGAGGATGATTTAATCGGAATTTCAGCAATCAATCTTGAAATTGGGAAGGGTTTCTTGCTGTAGGAACTCACACACATACACACACAGTAAACCTCTTCAGTTTCCAAATAAGGAAAGGAAGAAAAAGAAAGCACGTACATATATATTTCCATATTTAGCGGGTTCCGACCCAATAACTCGAACCTGGTATCACATTTTCACTATTAATATCCACTTAACCCGATTAAATCCATGAACTCATAAACACAATTAATCCACTTAAATTGACAACTCGGCGACACGCATAACTCATTCCCGACACGTATAAATCCACTAATCGGGATCCCATTGGACCAACAGAACACGATTAAATTAATAATCCACTAAAATAATTACACGTAATAGTTCGAAAAACAAGATGTTACAAATTTTAATTGTCAATTTTTATTTTAACTTGTATTTCAATATAATTAGTCAAATAGTATTTAGAAAATAAATTTAATTACCAAATTAAAAACATAAAAAAACTTCAAATTGATTAATTGGTTAAACAATGTAAGAGTTTATTATAAATATTATGTTTATGGAATAGTTATGACATCAATTTTTATTATATTCATTTATTACTAATGAATGATTACTATCATTTTTTTTGTTTAGAAAACTTAAAATTGAATCACTTAGTTAATACCCTTATTTATTTCATGGGACTCAACATATATATATATATATATATATATATATATATATATATATATATATATATATATATATATATATATATATATATATATATATATATATATATATTCAAAAAAGTATATCTCGAAATCAAGTGCGCCCGAAGGAACCAACCTTCAAAAAAAATTCACTTTTTTTCTCATAACCATGTTTAAATTAATGTTATACGCATTATATATGAATTTCACATATATTCACACTTTCTATGTCCTTAAAAATTATGTGAATGTTCAATGCATATTTATGTGAATGGTCATCCAAGTGAATGATCATTCACACCATTCATATGATCTTTTTTGACCATTCACAAAAATTATGATGTTGCTCCTTTTGGAAAAAAAAGTCATATAATGTTGTCTTATACATGTCTATTAAAAAAGTAGAGTAAATTACAGAAATGGTCTCTGTGGTTTGCATAAAACTTTGGATATGTTTTCAATTTTACATAAACGGTCCTTATTTTCACTGTTTATTTGCAAAAATAATCCTCTGCCATTAACTTTAACAATCAAATAGTTAAATCTTTTATAGGAGTAAATTACAAAAATGGACCTTGTGGTTTGTTCAAAATTATGAAAACGATCCCTCAACTTTCAAAGTTGCAGTGGTAGTCCCTCAAACCACTTTTTACTTGCGGGAACGGTCCCTCTATATATCTAAACTTTTTAAAAATGACGATTTTGCCCTTTTATCGATCACAAGTTTGGTCCCTCCACTATTTAATTAGAGTGTGTGTCATCTCTAAGATCTCTCATTATCCCAAAGTTTCCATGGACAACAGTACTGCAAATTCCTCATACTATGACGATGGGTCAATGGGCAAATCTCCAAAGTTTAATCATCAAAACTTCTCTAGCTGGAAGTGCAGAATGATGCTCTATTTAGAGAATCTGGATGTACAACTGACAGAGATCGTAATGGAGGGTCCCTATGTGCCAACCTCTGTTACTACTATAACTCCAGCAGTTGAAGGAGCTGCTCCTGAAATCGGAACCTTTGAGAAAGCAAAGGCTCAATGGTCTGATGAAGACAAACGATTGGTGGCTCTGGATGCAAAGGCCAGGAATAACCTGGTTATCTCTCTGCCTGATGATGTGTTCAAACAGGTTGAGAAGATGAAGACTGCAAAGGAGATGTGGGATACTTTGTGTACCGTCTATGATGGACCCACAATCACATTGGATAACAGGATTAACAATCTTGTTAGACAGTATGAACTCTTCTTTGCAAAACAAAAGGAGACTCTCACAGAAACCTACACTAGGTTTACTGCTCTTATTAATGATCTCAAAGCTGTTGGGATCACCAAGGACAGCCTGACTCTGGTGCACAAATTCTTAGACATCCTGCCTGAAGAATGGAATTATTTTTCAACAATCTTAAGGAATTCAGGTACCATCAGAAGTATGGATCTTGTCAGCATGTATGGATCCTTACTGAATGATGAGCAGTCAAGGCAACAGAAGAGAAATGCCTTGGAAATGTCTAAGAGAGGTGCAGCCTTTGTGGCCAGTGTGAGACAACCTGTAAGTCAGGTGGGTGATGTGTTCACTCAACCTGATCAACAGACTGATGATAAGGAGGACGTGTCTGATGAGGAAGACAATGCAGATCTTTCTGAACTGGACGATGAGCAAATGATAGCCATGCTTGTCAAAAGGTTCAACAAGAAAAGGTTTGGAAGAAGCATGCTGCAGGGAAGTTCAAGTGCTGTAAAAAACAAGGCATTTGATAAGTCCAAAGCTGAGTGCTTCAAATGTGGCAAACCTGGCCATATAGCTGCTGACTGTGTGTCAAAAGCTGTTGGTCAGTCATCCAAACCACACAAGACAAATAGGGATGATGGCTATAGGGTTAAGTACCTTATGGCCATGGCTAAGCTGAGAAAGTTGGAAAACTCAGTGGTTTCCAAACGGCAAAAGGGACTCATGGCAGAGACTTGTGACTGGGAGGAGTCTGATTCATCATCAGATGAAGAAGACAATCAACGTCTGATGGCCAACACTGATGTCCCATCAACAAGCAACTTCAAACAAGACTTGGCTGAAGCTGAAGCTTTCAGCAGCTTAGAGAACTGGAATCCTACAATGATGTATAAGGAAAAACAACCATCCCAGGTTTGGTACTTGGACAGTGGCTGCTCAGGGCACATGACAGGTTGTAAGGACCTGCTGAGTGATCTCAGGCCTAAAAAAGGGCCAAAAGTCACCTTTGGTGACAATGTACAGGGATCCACTGAGGGATATGATACTTTTAAAGCTGGTGCTGCAGTGTTCAAAAGAGTAGCCTATGTGGTTGGACTAAAACATAACCTTGTTAGCATAAGCCAACTGTGTGATGCTGGCTACAAGGTTAACTTTGATGAGCACCTGGGTTACATATTGGATTCCCAAGACAAAGTTGTACTGTGTGCTCAACGAAAGAAAGGTGTATATGTTGTGGACATGCAATCTGCTGATCCCACAACTGAAACCTGTTTTCTCACAAGAACAAATGCAGATCTAAACTGGCTATGGCACAGAAGGCTGTCACATCTGAACTTCAAAAACATCAACAAACTCTGTAAGAAAGAGTTGGTGACAGGTTTGCCTTCTATGACTTTTGTTAAGGATAGGCTATGCACAGCTTGTGAGAAAGGAAAGCAGAGGAAATCATCTTTTAAATCCACGCATAATTTTTCTGTAGATACTCCTCTCTTTTTGATCCACATGGACTTGTTTGGACCTGTTAGTGTTCCAAGTCTAGGAGGAAGAAGATACACTCTTGTAATGGTTGATGAGTTCTCCAGGTACACATGGGTAATCTTCTTGAAGAGCAAAGGAGAGGCTGCTAGAGAAATCATTGGATTTGTGAAAAAGATGGAAATGCTAAACTCTGCCCAAGTAAAGCAGCTTAGAAGTGATCATGGTACTGAATTCAGAAACAGCACTCTTGAAGACTTCTGTGAAGAAAAAGGGATCACTCAAAACTTTTCAGCTGTAAGAACTCCACAACAAAATGGAGTTGCTGAAAGGAGAAATCGAACCCTCATTGAAGCTGCTAAAACCATGCTATGTGCATCTGGTTTACCTTCATCATTCTGGGCTGAAGCTGTTAACACTGCCTGTTTCACTCAAAACAGATCCTTAGTGGTGAGAAGGTTCAACAAGACTCCCTATGAGCTGCTCAAAGGGAGGAAGCCAAATGTCAGTTACTTCCATGTATTTGGGTGTCCCTGCTTTATTCTGAATCAAAGGGACCAACTGGCAAAGTTTGAACCTAAAGTTGATGAAGGTGTGTTTGTTGGATACTCTGCTATCTCCAAAGCCTACAGAGTATACAACAACAAAAGAAAGGTGATAGATGAATCTATCAATGTCACCTTTGAAGAGTCCAGGAGTGTCTCTACCAAAGCTGTTCCTGAATCAGTTTCAGAAGAATTGAACTTTGAGGAAAAGGACTCAAAAGCTTCCACTACAACCAGTGTGGAACCTGCTGATCATAATGGACATGATGAGGATTATGTCAATACACCCTGTGTGAATAAGTGTACTGACTTAACCACAACTACATGTCCTGAACCAATCAATGCTGATTTTCCTGGATCATCTGGTGATATGCTCAACAGTGGACAGACATGTTCAACAAGTGAACAGGCTCAAGACAACAGTGTGTCTGAAAATCTTGAGAAGAAGTTTATGTCAAGCATCCTCCAGGTTTTGAAAATGAACAACATCCAGGTTTTGTCTATAAGTTGGACAAAGCTCTCTATGGTCTCAAACAAGCCCCTAGAGCCTGGTATGACACTCTTACTGAATTCCTTATGAGCAATGGGTATTCCAGAGGTAAAGTGGATACCACACTGTTCATAAAGAAGGTGAAGTCTGATATTATGCTTGTTCAAATTTATGTGGATGACATAATATTTGGTTCTACCAATGAGCAGTTGTGCAAGAATTTTTCATTACTCATGAAATCCAAATATGAAATGAGTATGATGGGAGAACTTACTTTCTTTTTAGGATTACAGGTTAAACAAACCTCAACTGGAATTTTCATAAATCAAAGAAAGTATACTTTAGATCTCTTGAAAAAGTTTAAATTTGATCAAAGTTCTCCTATTAAAACCCCAATGGCAACCAATGTAAAATTGGATGCTGATGCCAGTGGCAAAGCTGTTTCAGTAACAGCTTAGAGAGGTATGATTGGGAGCTTGCTATATTTAACTGCTAGTAGACCTGATATTATGTTTTCCACCTGTTTGTGTGCTAGGTTCCAAGCTGATCCAAAGGAATCTCATCTAGCTGCTGTTAAAAGAATCTTCAGATACCTGAAGGGCACACCAGGTTTGGGTCTTTGGTATCCCAAGGACTCAAGCCTTGAACTAACAGGTTATTCAGATTCTGATTTTGCAGGCTGCAGACTAGATAGGAAAAGCACAACAGGTGAATGTCAACTCCTTGGTGGTAAGTTGATAAGTTGGTGTAGCAAGAAGCAGAACTCAGTGTCTACTTCTACTGCTGAAGCTGAGTACATTGCTGCTGTGGGCAGATTCTGTGGATGCAACATCAGCTTGAAGACTATGGGCTTGTGTATAGGAAAACTCCTATTCTGTGTGATATCACAAGTGCCATAGCCATTTCCAGCAATCCAGTATTTCATTCAAGAACAAAGCATATTGAGGTCAGACATCATTTCATCAGGGATCACATTCAGAAAGGTAATGTGGAGGTAAGTTTTATTTCCACTAATGAACAGCTTGCAGACATTTTCACCAAACCTCTTGATGAAACCAGGTTTAATTACCTTCTCAGCAAGCTGGGCGTGTTAAATAAGAGTGATTAAGTGTCCTTAAAGGTCTAAGACTTTGTATGCCTCACACTGCTCAAGTTTCTCAGAACAGCTTAGACAGAACAGGTTATGCATGTTCTGTACTTGGTCATTTTTTTGAAAAACTTGAACAGCTTGAGCATATAACAGGTTGAACAATAACAGCTTGCCTATTCTTCACCCTGCTCACTCCTTCACACTGGTCTACAAGACATTGTCCTGAAACCTGTTCAACTATTGAACACAACCTGATCTTACATTAGAGCACAGGTTGAAAGCACAGTGTGAAGAATGAACAGCTTGAAAAATGAACAGCTTGTGATGACTCTACTCATCACAGGTTTGACCAACAGCTTAGACCAACAGTTTTTAACTACCTTTCTTCACAATTAAGTTACTTAATTTTTATTTTTATTTAACTTAATTACTGCGGATAATGTGGGTTACGTGTGTTAGTGATTAAAAAGGGCTCAAGTGGTCTGACAAACGGTCTGACATGGACAACCGTTCCGTTTTCCGTTAACGACTTTTTCAAATCAACCGCCCAAATGTTTCTCTCTCATACCCACTCACATTCAAATCCTATAAATACCCCCTACTGTTTCATCTTCGTCTTCCTCACTATTTCCAGAAATCCTCAAGAACCCTAAATCGACTAAGTGTCTTAAGCTTTTCAAAATCCCAATCCTTCACAAATGGCTCAAAGAAACAACCCCTTTCTTCCAGTATTCGTTGGTGATGATGTTGTGAAACACTCATCAGTTACCACGATGCTGACCATCAAGCCCACAACTACATTGCCAACCTAACCATTCCCAAAAACTATTTGGGGAAGGGTTATGAATAGATGGTGGAATTTCTAAGAGTTCATCCGCTGAACTACGCAATGACTGCCATTCCTGGTGTCCTGTACCAGGAGATGGTGTATGAGTTTTGGTACACCTGTGCCTACAACCCCAACACCAAAGTCATTAAGGGCACTATTCTCAATGGGACTCAGACCATTGAGATAACAACTGGCCTTCTCAGGGAGGTTCTTCATCTGCCAACTGCTGAACCATATGACAAGCCTCAACCTGAAAATGACCAAATGGGAAATTTGCTCCGTTTCTGTGGTGTAGCAGAACCCAAAATCGGAGCAACACTGTTCAGGAAGGACTTATCCCCAACCTATAGTTTCTTATTTGCCTCACTAGTAATGTGCTTCGGAAGTAACGTTGGCTCATTTGACCAACTAAGTCGTGATGAAGTTCCCATCGTTCTACAACTGGTGGATGGGACTACTATAGACATGGCACAGTGGATTTTTCTGAATTTGAGGAACCTGGTACAACAAGAAAATCGTCCAGCTGCTGTTCGGTATCCAAGGTTTCTGAGCCTCATTTTCAAGCATCATTGTGGTGAGCATTTATATAACTCACAGCCTTTACTTAAGACTGCTACATTCCCTGTAATAGGGAATAGAGTTTTCTATACACCTGTTCTACTCAATGAGCCTCCTCTGTCAACACCCATGAGGAGGCTGTTAGGATTAGTGGAAGAACCCTCTGATGTGAGGATGGATCCTGAAACTGCTCCCAAGGGAAAATCCAAAGCCAGGGCCAAGCTTGTTAAAAGGACCCTGGCAACCACAGAAGTTGGGTCTGTCTCCAAGAAGGCCAAAACAGCTCAGTCTGAGTCTGCACTCTTAGCCTCTGTGGCTAAGGGGGAGCAGGCTCCTCACCCTGGTTCATTCGTTGAACCTGAAGCCTCTGTGGCTGGTGCCTCTGTGGCACCTGAGTCTATGGAATAGGACAACCCACCTATTTCTGACCTAGTCTCCAAACCTCCCCAGTCTGAACCTCTCATCTCCTCTCCAAGATCCCCCACTTCATCTCACATTCTATACCAACGCAAAAAGAAACAAACACCCCAAACTAGCTCCTCTGTTCCCTCTCAACAGGGTTCAGTTGAAAAAGAAGCAACCCATGCTGCCTCTCCTATTTTGGGAAAAGGATCAGCACACTTGGAGCCTGCTTCACTCCATCATGAGTCTACGCAGAGTCAGCCTAGACCCTCTGGTTCCTCCCAACAGAAATCAGTTGTACAAACGGAGATAGCCACCTCAAATATTCCAGCCTCCCAACAGGCTGAGAATATTGAAAGACAGGAGTCCTCTCCACTCCATACCGAGTCCACACTGTCCCCACCTCAAACTTCTTTACACCCTGAGTCTGCACGAGGTGTCCACACTGCTGGCTTAGACCAACCAGCAGATCAGCCTCAATCTTCTGCTCCCTATGATACAACTGTTCAACACCAAACAGTTGCTGAGGGACCAACAACCCAAGCCGATGAACCTCAGGGAACATACCATCCCTTGGGTGAGGCTGCCACTTCTATGCAAATTCCATCAGCAGGTTTCACCACTGCTGATGTTGAAATGCAAATTCCATCTCCCCATGATGAGGTACTTTTAAACCAAGGTACTGCAGAGGGAACAACCACTGGCCTTAATGAAGGTGCTGCAAAGCAAGCAGTGTCTGAAAGGCTACCATACTCTATCTCCTCTCCTGATGATGCAGCTACTGCCACTGCTGAAGGACCCATTGATCCCTCCAGACTGGGAAACCTCACTTTTGCCCAGGCTAAGCTTCTTTCTACCATACCCTCTCCTTCTCCTTCACATCCCCATACACCAGCATATATTTAATATCAATATATGGACTACCGATAATAGAGTTTTCTATACACCTCAGCCTTTACTTAAGACTGCTAGATTCCCTGTACTAGGGAATAGAGTTTTCTATACACCTGTTCTAACGAATGAGCCTCCTCTGTCAACACCCATGAGGAGGCTGTTAGGATTAGTGGAAGGACCCTCTGATGTGAGTGTGGATCCTGAAACTGCTCCCAAGGGAAAATCCAAAGCTAGGGCAAAGCTTGTTAATAGGACCCTGGAAACCACTGAAGCTGGGCCTGTCTCCAAGAATGCCAAAACAGCTCAGTCTGAGTCTGCACTCTTAGCCTCTGTGGCTGAGGGGGAGCAGGCTCCTCACCCTGGTTCATTCGTTAAACCTGAAGCCTCTGTGGCTGGTGCCTCTGTGGCACCTGAGTCTATGGAACAGGACAACCTACCTGTTTCTGACCCAGTCTCCAAACCTACCCAGTCTGAACCTCTCATCTCCTCTCCAAGATCCCCCACTTCATCTCACATTCTATACCAACGCAAAAAGAAACCAACACCCTAAACTAGCTCCTCTGTTCCCTCTCAACAGGGTTCAGTTGAAAAAGAAGCAACCCATGCTGCCTCTCCTATTTTGGGAGAAGGATCAGCACACTTGGAGCCTGCTTCACTCCATCATGAGTCTACCTAGAGTCAGCCTAGACCCTCTGGTTCCTCCCAACAGGAACCAGTTGTACAAACGGAGATAGCCACCTCAACTATTCCAGCCTCCCAACAGGCTGAGAATATTAAAAGACAGGAGTCCTCCACTCCATACAGAGTCCACACTGTCCCCACCTCAAACTTCTTTACACCCTGAGTCTGCACGAGGTGTCCACACTGCTGGCTTAGACCAACCAGCAGATCAGCCTCAATCTTCTGCTCCCTATGATACAGATGTTCAACACCAAACAGTTGCTGAGGGACCAACAACCCAAGCTGATGAACCTCACGGAACATACCATCCCTTGGGTGAGGCTGCCACTTCTATGCAAATTCCATCAGCAGGTTTCACCACTACTGATGTTGAAATGCAAATTCCATCTCCCCATGATGAGGTACTTTTAAACCAAGGTACTGCAGAGGGAACAACCACTGGCCTTAATGAAGGTGCTGCAAAGCAAGTAGTGTCTGAAAGGCTACCATCCTCTACCCCCTCTCCTGATGATGCAACTACTGCCACTGCTGAAGGACCCATTGATCCCTCCAGACTGGGAAACCTCACTTTTGCCCAGGCTATGGAGCTTCTTTCTACCATACCCTCTCCTTCTCCTTCACATCCCCATACACCAGCCTCATCCTCTTCATCTCCATCTACTCACTCTAAACAATCCACTCATACACCTCCATCTCCTAAAGACCTGCCTTTGAAGGATCAGCTTTCCTTGCTGACCAACAAAGTTGGTTCTTTAGAAACCTCTATGTCCTCTCTACCCTCTCTTATTTCAGACTCTGTGTCTGAACAGCTTAAGGGATTCTTTGATTTGTTCAAGGATTCCATCCCAGCCACTCCATCAACTGACAACACCTCACAGCTGCTTGCACTCACTGCACAACTGCAAACTGTCTCCAGCTCCCTATCCTCAATTCTTTCACTCCAACAGCACTCTGTGTCCTCACTGACAGCTATTTCTCAACAGCTGTCATCTCTCCTAACTTCTTGCAATTCTACACTTCCTGCCACTCTGGTCAGCTTGAATACACTTATTGGTTCTCTATCCAATTCTGTGTCATCAAACATTGCTGATGTGCAAGATTCTCTTGAACTACATCTTGCAAAGCTTCAAAGTTTGCTGTTCACAGCTTCTGATAGGGAAAACATTATCAAGCTGACTTCCCTTGCTGATACCCAAACCTCTTCTCTTCAAACCTGTCTTTCCCAACTTGCAGAGGTGAAAGACAACCTGGCTTTCTTAGTGACTATCCTAGTTGGCCCCAAGCCTGTTGCCAAAACTGCTGGCAAGCCTGCTGACTATGTGTCTTCAGGCAGACCAGGTGTTGAAGGTGCTGGTCCATCTCCTTCAAAGGGGGAGAAGTCATCTGCCTCGAAGACTAAGTCTAAGGGGGAGAAAACTTCTTCTCCTAAGGAGAAATCAGTACCTACAATACCCACTGGTCAACCAGTAGGGACATCAACTACAGGTACAATGGAAGGTGCTTCCCAAGCTGCTCAGCCTACTCAGGCTGAATCTCCAAACCCTGCTCAGTCTAAGGGGGAGGGATTCATTCCTGAGGACAGGCCAAGTAGCAGGAAGAGGCATCTAATTTTACAAGAAGAAGAAGAAGAAGAAGAAGAGTAATTTCCTGAAGCTGCTATTACTACAGCAGCTAAAGGAAAAGAAAAAGCAGCAGTTGATCCTCAACAGCAGAAAGCAGCAGACCTCAAGTTTCACAAAGCCAGGGCCAAGGAAATGGGTCTTCCCTTGGACAAGTATTTTGAGTTCAGGGATGAACATCTTCAAGCCCTGGAAGCTCTAAGAAAAGAAGAGGCCTCTGCCAAAGCTGCCAGAACTTTTGCAATTCAAGAGGCAAGTAAAATTAAAATGCCCTCTCTGGATGTGTAAAAGAAACTGATGGAAGCTGCTAAGGAATCAGTAGGTGAAAAGGAAAGTGAACAGGTTAAGGGTGCTCTGTTCTCTGTGACCAAACCAAAACAAGCATCCTCTGCAAGGGCCCAATTCCATTTTGACAACCTGGCAAGGAAAAAGTTTCAGGATGTAGCTGACAAAAGGCTTGCCAAGGAAGCAATTGTCAAAGCTGTTCCCATATCAAGAAAAGGCAGTCAGTGGAAATTGAAAATAACCAGGATGGGTGCAACAGGCCCAGAACTGGACACTTATGACTACACTGATGTTGCACAGATGGGGTACAGGGAATGGGTTGAGTTGGCAGTTGCTTTGAGCGAGTCTAAGTCAGAAACAGCTAAGACTGTCAGGGCATATGTCAAGAAGCTGATGGAGAGAGTGAAGGATCTTGGCCTGATCTCAAAAGAAGTTAGTGAGGGTGTCTATGTGACACAACCCAAAATAAAGGCCAGGAGGACAAGGAAGGATACTGAGCTGGAGGAACTCCTCATTATGATTGAACAGGGTGATATCGCTGTAGAAATAAAAGGAGTAAACCACAGTCTGCCTAAGGGAGTAGAATTTGAAGATGGCAAGCTGATTGAAGAGCCTGAGCTGGGGGTATTTTTTTATGGATCCCCTGACACAGAAGAAATGCTTTCAAAGAGCATCTGATCTTCACAAAGTAGGCCTCAAACAGCTTGTGGCATTCAGACTGTCAAACTGTTTTAAGCAATCCTTCAAGTGGAGAGCAGCTATTTGGGATCAGCTTAGAGGATTCCATGAAAGAGGAGAGCTCAATCATCCTAACTTTATGTTCCTTAGAGTTGAAATTGAAGAATTGGATGAAACCAGAGAGCACCTGGAGAAAATGTTTGAAGAAGGAATGCCACCACCACTATCTTGAAGTCCACCTACCATCAGGGTAGGTGAAGAATGGAAGCTGTCCATCTGTTGGACAGGCTTGCCATTATCTGCTCCCAAAATCAACAGTCCAAAGTGTTGAATTTTTTGTACATTAGTTGTACTTTGTTACATATGTTGTAACTTTACTTATTTACATCAGTTGTAATATACATTAGTACATTAGTTGTACTCTTGTAAAAACATGTGTTGTTTTTATGTAATCAAAATCAGTGTATATATAAACTGATCTTTTGCTTTACTTTGATGTTGTAATTTTATTTCAGCAAATGTACTGTAAAAATATATAGTGATTTTTGATAAGACCAGCTTAGACTGGTTATCGCAAATAGGGGGAGATTGTTAGGCACAAAAAGGCCTCAGTCAAACCTGTTCTGCATCTAAGGGGGAGATTCTTAATCAAACCTGTCGATGCACTTGAAAGGTATAAGTTAAGGCCTGTTTATGCCTTAATGAAACCTGTAAAGTGATTTGCAATTTCAGTTAAAGTTGTTCTATGTGTTGCATGTGTTGCAACAAAGGCATTTTGTCCAAGCTGTTCTGACTACTGAACAGGCTGGACATAAACTGTCTACGCTGCTCTACACTGGTGAGCAGCTTGGGCAGTTTACAAGTGTTCTGTTCTTTGTGAACAGAACCTGTTCTTTGTGAACAGGCTAAAACACTTTATGGAGTATGTTTTCAAGTCCTCATGTATTGTTTTTTACTACAAGATCAGTTTACAAAGTCGAAGACAAAGTGGAATTCAGAATGCTCAGCCTGCCCAAGCTGTTCTGTCACATGAAGACAAAAGGATATTTGAAAAAGGGTGACGGACCTTTTCTTATATCAAAATAGGCCTTAAAAAAGGGAAAGACACAAAGTTGACATTCCTTATTTAGTTAAAGCTTATGCAACAGTAGACAAAGTGAAAAGACAAAAGTTCTGCCCACATGAAGACAAGTCTGCTTTTCAGAATATGCAGAAAAGTTTATGTTGTCTTTTCAACAAGACTTCCCACTTTTTATTTTCGTCCAATGAAGAAGCTTCACTTAGATCCTCTGAATGAGTATAAAAGGAAACTTCCAAGGATTGAAAGATATAGAGCAGAAAGCTAAGTGCTGAGCCAAGAGTGTGAAATCAGAACATGCATTAGAGTGTGTCTTTTCATGCATGCAAGTCTGCTTGAATAAAACAGTGCTTTGTGCTTAAGCTGTTCTTATTCAAGCTGTCCTTCTGAGTCTTGTAAACATAGTGAGTAATTCTTAGTGAGTGTATTCATTGTAACTAGTTTAAGTCTGTCTTAGACTAGTTAACATACTGTTGTATCTGTCATCTCAGCTTGAACCTTTCCGCAGTCAAGCTTGTTTGTAATTAACATTTGTTGACAATACATACAAACATTGAGAAAATAGTGTGTAGTTTTTAAATTGCTGTATCCACCCCCCCCTCTACAGCTTAAGGCTATATACTTGGGAAACCTCTCGGGACCTACAACTATGTATATCAATAAATCTCATTTAATCCCGTGAATCCATAATTATAGTTTATCAATAAAATTATATCCCGAATCCACGTAATCCCCGTCCCGACACGTACAATCCACTATACGGGACGTAATTGGACCAACACAATAATCACTATGATAATTAGTCAATAGAATAATTACACGTACCTGCTCGGGAGTCGGGGTGTTACATAATTAGAAAAAAACGATAGCACCAGTGCAAATATACGTACAAAATAATTATATTAAATTGTCTCAATGTTTATATTGTTCTCACAAAAATTATAATTAAATAAAAGTGTATTAACATAATTTTTTATTTATATGAAAATGTATAAAAAATAAAAGTGTATAAATATTTTTACAAATAAAACATAAGATAAATAAAATTTTAATAAATAAATCTGATATTTAAAGAAGACATATATTAAATAAATTTAAAGATTCAAAGTAGGATAATAATAATAATAATAATAATAATAATAATAATAATAATAATTAGTTTTTCTTAAACATAAAGTAAAAATTTATGTAAAGGACTAAAGTTGAAAATAAATTTCATAGTTGAGACCAGATATGTTATTGAAAAAATGGCAAAACTGTCATTTAGAAAAAGTTATGAGAAATAGGGACCATTTTTACAAGTAAATAGTGTTTTGAGGGACCATTTATGCAATTTTTAAATACTAGGGACTATATCCATAATTTCAACTATACCACAGGGACTATTTCTGTAATTTACTCTTTTTTTATTTAACTCTCCTATTATTATTATTAGACTAAATTACATAAATGGTCCCCGTGGTTTACAGCAAGTTACAGGTTTTGTCACTAACTTTTAAAAATTACACCGGTAGTCCATATTTTGAAACTCTGTCACATTTTCAGTCCCTAAGAAACTCACTTTTTTAAAATTTCCAATTTTGCCCTTATAATTTAATTTCAAGATTGGTCCCTAATTAGTTAATTTAGTTTTCTTATGTTTAATTATTTGTATATTTATAATTATTTAATTAATAAATAATATTTTACTTATTAGTATAATAATTTAATTAAAATTTATTTATGTATTTTACCTATATATTAATAAGATTATTGTTATTGTTGTTGTTGTTGTTGTTGTTGTTGTTATCTACATTCATTCGTTTTGACAAAAATATTTATTTTAATATTAATTTTTTATTTTAATAAAATTCTTCCATTTATCAATGTATTTAATTAACTTACCCTTCTTATTTTTCTATATTAATTTTTAAATACTATTAATGTTGTTTTTGAAATTCTAAACATGAAAAATGTGTGCATTCATTTATAAATTTTAAAAATCATTCATTTTTATTTTATAGATTTATATTAGTAGAGTATTGTATAAATTGCATATGAAATTGTGTTAGTAAAATTATATCATTTCTAATTAACTTTAACAACATTGTAACTTTCTAGCATTTTAAAATTTTTAAAGAGTGTAACATAGGGTTGTAAAATGAACCAAACGTTAATAAACACACCACCGTTTGTGTTCGTCCGGTTCGTTTACGGCCCTAGTGTAACATATCATTTCGTTTAATAAATGAACGAACATAAACGAACTTTCCGCAACGGTTCATGGAACGTTTGATTTGTTTCCAGACCTATGTTACACTCATAAAAATTTTAACATGCTAAAAAATTACAAGCTTGTAAAAGTTTATTAGAAATAATGCATTTTACTAACACTATTTTATATGTAGAATATACAATAGTCTACTAATAAAGTTCATTAAAATAAAAATGAATGATTTTTAAAATTTGTAAATGAATGTACATATTTTTCATGTTAAGACTTTCAAAAAAATTACATTAATAGCATTAAAAATTTAGTATATTAAGATAAGAAGTGTAAATTGATTACACATATAGATGGATGGAAAATTATAAAACAAAAACTAATAAAAAATAAATATTTTTGTCAATACGAATGAGTATAGATGATGATGATGATGATGATGATGATGATGATGATGATGATGATGATGATGATGATGATGATGATGATGATGATGATTTATGATGATGATGATGATGATGATGATGATGATGATGATGATGATAAAACTTATTAATACATAGGTAAATACATAAATACAATGTAATTAAATTATTATACTAATAAGTAAAATATCATTTATTAGTTAAACAATTAAAAATATACAAATAATTAAACATAAAAAACTAAATTAATCAATTAGGGACCATATGTGAAATTAAATTATAAGGACAAAATTGGAATTTTTAAAAAATTGAGTTTCTTAGGGACTGAAAGTGTGACAATGTTTCAAAATATGGACTACCAGTGTAATTTTTAAAAGTTAGGGACGAAACCTGTAATTTGCTATAAACCACATGGACCATTTATGTAATTTACTCTTAGTTTTATTTCAAATTTGATCCCTAATTAAATATTTTTATTTTATTTCACTTTATTAATGGTTTTTTATTCCTTTATTATTTATTTAATATAGTCTTATTATTACTATTAAAATTCAAGTGAAGTAATAAATTATTTACTATGTTGTATTTTTATTGTTTATTTGATATTATTAGTATTAGTATTATTACTATTATTTTTATCATAGTTTAAGAATTTACATTACTAAGAAGTAGTAATAGAAAATAACTTGTATATTACTAAATTTAATTTGTTAATTTTTGTTATTAATACTACTATTATTATTCTTACATATTGATATTAAATATATATTGTATTGTTTATATATTTATATTTTTTAAATATCTTTATTTATTTTATTACTTTTCATTTATAAAATTTATAATTATTTATACGTTTAATTTATTTATTTTTTGTCTCTACTATATATTATGTTACAACCAATTTTATCTTGATGAAATAAATAAGTCCAGGGTAGTTTTTGTAAATATAGCATAGTTGAATATTAGACATAAATAGAAAATATTTCTTTTGTAAATGTCAACAGTTCTGACATCAGTTGATTTGCACGGAAATTGTAAAGGTTAGGGCTACAATGCTTTTGGAAAATTCTCATCTCTGTAATCTTCATTTTGATGATACAATCATTCGGTTAGTTTTGATTCTGTTCTTAATTGCTTTATGATTGATTGTTTGATTGAATTAACTGGAATAACAATTGGTATCAGAGCTTAGAAAATGATTTTTTGATTGAATTTTTCTCATTCATTGTTCGAGTTTTCTCATTCATTGATCGAGTTTCATTCAATACTCATTCGAGTTTGATCAACATACATTCAAGTTTGATCAATTTTTCAATTTCAATCAAATTTTCATTTAAAGATCTTGGAAGATTTTTGTTAATCAGTCAAAATGTCCAAAGACGCACTAGTCATGGGGTCGGAAACAAAACCTCCAATTCTATACAGAGGAGAATACGTACAATGGAGGGAAAGATTTCTTGAGTTTATTAGTTTCCATGACCTGTTTGATGAGATGCTGAAGTCACTCAATGACGGACCAACTGTTTTTCTTGAGACAATACTTGATGTACCCACCGGCAACTCTCCTATACCTGAAAGAACAGTTGAGGTCACAAACCTAACTGAAGCACAAAAGCATAGAAAATTGGGGGACAAGACAGCTAGAAAATTGTTGCTGATATCTATACCAAATGATATATATACATGTCTGACTAATACCAAAACAGCCAAATCCATCTGGGATGAGGTTTGTAAGTTGATGAGGGGTCCAGACAAAGCAGCAACAAATAGAGCCCGAAACAGTTTAATGACGTTTGAGAACTTCAGAGCAAGAGAATGGGAACTGCTGGAGAGTACATACCTAAGAGTTGTGAATCTAGTAAGTGAAATGAAGAAGAATGGTGTCACAATGTCAAATTTGGACATCAATGTCAAATTCTTAAACGTATTGAATCCGGAGTGGGATAAGTACACTATGATAATTCAGCAAACCAAAGAAATAGATGACATGGACTTTCACATGGTCTATGAAAACCTTAACAACTATCAGGAAGTTGTTTTAAGGAAGATGTCAGGAAAGAAGAAAGCTGAAAAAGAAACTGTTAATCCTTTAGCTCTGTTGGCAGATAAGAAGTACAAGTACAAGCTAAAGAATGAGAAACGTGTAGTAGTGAGCAGCAGTTCATCAGAGTCAGACTCATCGGATTCCTCAACTGATTCTGAAATTGAAGAAATGAATAAACAAATGGCCTTACTGACGAAGGCATTTCAGAATAAGTTTTACCGGAAACCAACCAACAACAAGGTGTGGTACAAAATAGGCTCACGGAATTTTGAAAAGAAGGACAAATATGATAAATCAGGAGAAAGCAGTGGCAAGAAAGCTGACAAGTATGAAAAATCTGATAAACCTGCCAAGAAGGATTCTGAACAAAAGTGCTATAACTGTGGCAAGCCAGGCCGTTATGCTAGAAAATGTTGATTGTCTGTAGTTAAGAATTCAGAGTACTACACTCGTAAGGCACTACTAGCAAAGGAAAAGGAGGTCGGTAAAGCTTTGATGGCTGAAGATGATCACTGGCTCCAGTTATCTGAAGACGAATATATTTTAGATGAAGATGCACACATCTGTCTGAAGTCTGAAGTTTTTAATGATTCAGAACTTAGTGAGTCTGGGATGATAGTTGAAGATGAAGTTTGGATGGGTTTGACGGATGGGAGATTGAAGAGAAAGAAGAGTCTGATGATGATAAGGAACCGACTGAAGAGTTAGCACTGATGGCAACAGGAGATGCTGGATGCAGCAAGGATAAGGATAATGATGAATCAGATTCAGATACATCAGAAAGTTCAGAGACACCTGAGGTACAAACTAACTCTGATTCTGATAATGATGACTCATGTATGATAGAACAAAAACTGACGCACATGGCTTTTATGTTAAAGAAATTTGAAAAATCTTTAAAAGTTGAAAAGAAAAATGTCCATTCCTTGGAAAACAAATTAAGTCAAGAACATGCGTTAGTGTTAGATTTTTCCAAGGATAAGGCATTAGTGTTACGAGTTGTATCAGATCTACAAGATAATGCAAATGATCTTCAAAGTCAATTTCAGAAACTGAATAGCAATATATCTGACCTAACAGAAAAACTGAATTTAGCTGAATTAGAAGCGTCAAGTTATTCAGTGAAGTATCATGCCATATTTGATGAAAGAACGAAACTTTACGAGAATATTAAATCTTTGGAAAATGAGTTTATAAAACGAGGTCAAACAGATCAAACAATATATTTAAATCAACCTAAAGATACCGAATTTTATAATTCAAAATCAGGTATAGGTTGGACTAATCCTAAATATCTGACAAAAGCAATTTCAAATTCACCTACTTTATATGATGTCAAATACATGAATTTAGGGTTACAAATGGTTTTTATGAAAGCTTCGGATGAAGTAGAATCAAGTGAAGATTTAAAAAGGTTGAGATCTGATAAAATGCAGAATATTGTCGAATATAACAGATTAAATGAATCTTATCAAAATTCTTGCATTTCTGAGGAGTATATTCAGACTTATTCTGATAAGGATTTATCTAAAAATACTATTCATTCTCAAAGCCATGTTTACCAAATTCAATTCTTGAGAAGATAAACTCTGATCTTGAATTGAAAATCAAAACTTTTGAGTCTGAAAATCAAAATCTTAAGGCTGAAATTAAATCTTTGGAATTAAAGCTGCAAAATCAGCCTGAAAACAAATCTCAATCAGATCAAAAATCTTCAATTCAACTTGATTCTATTAATTCTGAACAAGATTTTGATCTGTATATGAACTTGGATTTCAACTCATTGGAAGAGATGTTTGTCAAGATAGATGAATTTGTTAAACCATTACATGACAAACAAGTTGAAAAACCTAAAGAACCTGTAAGTATTCTGAAAAGAATATCTACAGATTCTAAGGAAACATCAAAAAATTCACCAGTTTTACAACTGAAAAAGGAGAAAACAAAAGTTCATCTTGTGACTCCTATATATGAAAAAGGTGAATCAGCTTCCTCAAAGGATTCTATTGCACAGAAGGTCCATACTTCCAAAGGTAAGAGAAATTTACAGGATAAACATATTTCTAAAACGACTTTTTTCGTGTTTCTATTATGTCAGATAATATTGTGAAAAGTTCTCGGAAGAAAGAATGGCGCAAGAAGCAACGAGAAATGAAAAACAATAGTTTAAGACAAGAGTGGAGAGTCAAAGAAAGTCTTGTTACTGATAGGAATAGTCAATTTGATAATTCTATCTATAATAAAATTACTAATAAACGATGTAATAAATACTCTCGTACTGATTTACTTGCTTTAAAATCTGCTCGTTGTCATTTAATGCATGCTAAATCTGATAAGTTCGTTTGGTTACCAAAGGAAAAGGTTTCTTCTGTTAAACAGGAAAAGGTTCCAAAGAAGCATATTTCAAAATCATTCCCACACCGAACTGTACAAAAATGGATACCTAAACGTACTGTTAAAAAGTGGGTTCTTAAATTAAAGGCATTATCTGATGAAAAGAATAATAACAAACCACATGATTTACTGAAATCCAAAGTATCCAACTATAAGTGGGTACCTCACGTCTTCTTTCATCTTATAGGTAAATCATGTGTGGTACCTTGACTCCGGCTGCTCAAAGCATATGACCGGACAGAGAGAAACTCTCACAAACTTTGTTGATAAATTCTGTGGGACGGTTCGTTTCGGAAATGATTAATTCTGTCCGATCAAAGGATATGGGAGTCTTGAGTACGACAAGATCACGATTTAAAAAGTCTTCTACATTGACGGTCTAGGTCACAATCTGTTCAGCATTGGACAACTATGCGACAAAGGATTAGAGGTCAACTTTAAAGCGAATCGGTGTAACATTAGATCTGGAGAAGGGAAAGAGATACTTGCAGGAAATAAAAAACAAATCTGTACTCGATAGATCTAGCCTCAATAAATCTGAAGAAAGATGTTTGCTTATTATCCAAAGCAACATCAAAAGTATCTTGGCTATGGCATCGCCGTCTTTCACACTTGAATTTCAAAGAGTTAACCAACCTTGCAAAAGGTGGGTTAGTCAAAGGGCTTCCAACTCTCAGATTTCAAAAAGAGCAGTTGTGTGCAGCCTGTGAAAAAGGAAAGATGGTTAGAGCGTCTCACAAGTCAAAAGTTGAACACTCTTCAACGAGAGAATTGGAACCTCTTCATATGGACTTGTGTGGGCCAATGCGAGTACAGAGCATAAAAAAAGAGATATGTGTTGGTAATAGTTGATGACTACTCCAGATACACATGGGTATTCTTCCTGCGATCCAAGTATGATGCTACCGAAATCATAATCGACTTCATTCGCAGAATTTAAGTCAAGTTGCAACTTTCAGTTCAAACCATTAGATCAGATAATGGGACAGAATTCAAGAACAAATCACTCGAGACGTTTCCAAATTCTGTGGGAATAACTCATCAATTCTCAGCAGCTCGCACTCCACAACAAAACGTTGTAGTTGAACGAAGAAATCGCACCCTTGTGGAATCTGCAAGAACGATGCTGGCATATTCAAACCTTCCGTTATTCCTTTGGGCTGAAGCTGTAGCAATGGCTTGTTTTACACAGAACAGATCTATAATCAACAAGAGATTCGGAAAGACTCCGTATGAACTAATAAATAACGAGTACCTAGTGTCAAATTTTTTCATGTCTTTGGATGCAGGTGTTTTATCTTAAATGCCAAAGACAATTTGGGAAAGTTTAGTCAGAAAGCGGATGAAGACATCTTCATTGGCTATTCAAAAGAGTCTATAGCCTTCCAAGTCTACAATAAGAGGACAAAGACTGTTCATGAGAGCGTCAATGTTAAATTCGATGAAGGCGTTGTAATGGCTTCTGAACATATTAGTTCAGGTGCCGATCTGAAACAGCCGACTTCTATGAAGTCATCTGAACAGAGTGCAGAAAATAATAATTTAAATAAACTGTTCGAGAATTTTTATGAAGACTACTTTGAACAGACCAAACCTAATGTTTTAAGTTTGGTGTGTGACAGGATTACTGAAGATCCAGTCGTATTCTCAGATTATTCTCACCAACCAATTTAGGATGAAACTAGAGAGGTTTCAACGACAGACGTACTGTAGGTCCCGAAAGGTTCCCAAAGTATATAGTAATAAACTGTAGAGGGGGGGTGAATACAGTATTTAAAAACTACACACTCTTTTTCTCAATGTTTGTATGTATTATCAACAAATGTTAATTACAAACAAGCTTGACTGCGGAATTGTTCAAGCTGAGATGACAGAATACAACAGTATGGTTTCTAGTCTAAGACACACTCAAACTAGATTACAATGAACACACTCACTAAGATGCACTCACTGTATTTTACAAGACTTTAAGGAACAGCTTTGGTAAACAGCTTAGACACACAGAAGCTTGTTTACAGAAGATTTGCATGCATGAATATCACACTTGCACGTTCACTCTTGGTTTAAGCACTTAGCTTTCTTCTCATTCTTTCTGACCTTAGAAGCTTCCTTTTATACTCACTTAGAGGATCTAAGAGAAACATCTTCATTGGGCAGAATGAAAAAGGAGAAGTCTTGTTTGAAAAGACAATATAACTTTTCTGCACTTTTCTGAAAAGCAGACTTGCCTTCTCTTGTGCAGAACTTTTGTCTTTTTACTTTCTACTGTTGCATTGCCTTTAACCATTTTAGGAATGTCAACTTTGCGTCTTTCTTCCTTGTAAAGGCCTATTTTGATATAAGAAAAAGGTCTGTCACCCTTTTTCAAATATCCGTTTGTCTTCATGTAACAGAACAGCTTGGGCAGGCTGAGCGGTTCTGCTTTCCACTTTGTCTTCAACTGTGTAAACTGATCTGGTAGTTAAAAACAATACATGATGACTTGGAAACAAATTCCATAAAGTGTTTAGCCTGTTCACAAAGAACAGGTTCTGTTCACAAAGAACAGAACACTTTAAAAATGCCCAAGCTGCTCAACAGTGTAGAGCAGCGTAGACAGTTTATGTCCAGCCTGATCAGCAGACTGATCAGCTTGGACAAACTGTCTTGGTTGCAACACATGCAACGTATAGAACAGCTTTAGACTGATATTGCAAATCATTTTCAGATTTCAATAAGGCATATAACAGGCCTTAAATTCAACCTTCAAATGTATCAACAGGTTTGATTATAAAATCTCCCCCTCAGATGTAGAGCAGGTTTGACTGAGGCCTTTTTGTGCCTAACAATCTCCCCCTATTTGCAATAACCAGTCCAAGCTGGTTTTGTCAAAAATCACTATATATTTTTACAGTACATTTGCTGAAATAAAATTACAACATTACAGTAAAGTAAAAGATCAGTTTATATATACACTGATTCTTGACTATACTTGAACAACATATGTTCTTACAAAAGTACAACTAATGTGCTAATGTATTTTACAACTAATGTAAAAAATAAAAAATTACAACTAATGTAATTGTGTACAACTAATGTACAGAATGTACAACTAATGTACAAGATTTGGACTGTTTGAGACGGGAGCAGATAATGGCAAGCCTGTCCAACTAATGGACAGCTTCCATTCTTCACCTACCCAGATGGCAGGTGGACTTCATTCGACAGGGGGTGGCATCCCTTCTTTGAATCTTTTTAAAAGTTCTTCCCTTGTTTCTTCATGTTCTTCAAGTTCAGCTGTAAGAAACATAAAGTTAGAACTTTGGAGCTCACCTCTGTCATAAAATCCTTTCAGCTCTTCCCAGACAGCTGCTCTCCATTGGCTGGACTGACTGAAGGAGGTGGCAATTCTGAAGGCTGCAAGCTGCTTAAGACCAACTTTGTGTAGGTCAGAAGCTCTTTGAAAACATTTCTTCTGAGATAAGGGATCCACAAAAAATGCCCCTAACTCAGGCTCTTCAATCACTTTGCCATCTTCAAATTCAACTCCTTCAGGCAGGCTGTGGTCAACTCCTTTAATTTCCACAGCATAATCTCCTTGTTCAATCATCATAAGGAGTTCTTCCAGCTCTGAATCTCTCTTTTTCCTTCTGGCCTTGATTTTAGGGGATGTCACAGAGACACCCTCTTTGACTTCTTTAGGGATCAGGCCCAACTCACTCACTCTCTCCATCAGCTTCTTTATGTATGCCCTGATAGTCTTAGCCGTTTCTGACTTAGACTGGCTCAGGGCAACTGCCAGTTCCACCCATTCCCTGTAACCCATTTGAGCCACATCAGCGTGATCATATGATTCCAATTCAGGGCCTGTTGCACCCATCCTTGTGATCTGAAGTTTCCACTGAGTGCCTTTTCTTGATATGGGAACAGCTTTGACAATTCCTTCCTTGGCCAGCCTTCTAGTAGCAACATCATGAAATTTCTTTTTGGCCAAGTTGTCAAAATGGAATTTGGCTCTGGCAGAAGGTACTGTTGATTTGGTCACTGAGACCTGAGTACCTTTTTCCACTTCCTTCCCTTTTTCTCCTGCTGATTGCTTGGCAGCTTCCATTATTTTCTTTTGCACCTCCAAGGTAGACATTTTTATTTTCTTTGCTTCTTGGAGGGCAAGAGACTTAGCAGCTTTGGCAGATTGTTCTTCTTTTCTTAACTCTTCCAGAGCCTTAAGTTGTTCTTCCCTAAACTCAAAGTATTTGTGCATAGGGAGGCCCATCTCTTTGGCTCTGGCTTTGTGAAACTGAGTTTCTGCCTGTTTCTGCTCAATAGGATCCACCGCTGCCTTTTCTTTTCCTTTAGCTGCTGCTTTAGGGACAGCAGCTTCAGGAATACTTTCTTCTTCTTCTTCTTCTTCTTTTTCCTCTGAAAGAATAAGGTGCCTCCTTTTGCTGCTAGGCCTGTCCTCAGGAATGACTTCCTCCCCCTTAGACTGAGCAGGGTTTGGAGAGCCAGCCTGAGTAGGCATAGCAGCTTGGGAAGCACCTTCAGCTGCACCTGTTTCTGCTGGTTGATCAGTTTGGGTTGCAGACACTGGTATCTCCTTAGGAGAAGGAATCTTCTCCCCCTTAGACTTAGTCTTCGAGGCAGATGATTTCTCCCCCTTTGAAGGAGCTGATGCAGCGACTTCAACCCCTGGTCTGCCTGAAGACACAAAGTCAGCAGGCTTGCCAGCAGGTTTGGGAGGTTTAGGACCAACAAGGCTGTTCACTAAGTAAGCCAAGTTGTCCTTCACCTCACCAAGCTGGGAAAGACAGTTTTGAAGAGAAGAAGATTGGGAATCAGCAAAAGTGGTCAGCTTAACAATGTTGTCTCTATCAGAAGCTGTGAACAACAAACTTTGGAGCTGTGCAAGATGAAGTTCAAGAGAATCTTGCACATCAGCAAGGTTTGATGACACAGAATTTGATAGAGAACCTATAAGAGTGTTCAGGCTGCCCAATGTGGAAGGAATGGTAGTATTACAGGAAGTGAGGAGAGAGGACAGCTGTTGAGAAATAGCTGTCATAGAGGACACAGAGTCCTGTTGTGAGGAGAGGATAGAGGAAAGAGAGTTGGATACATTTTGCAGCTGTGCAGTGAGTGCAAGCAGCTGTGGAGAGTGGTCAGCTTGTGGAGTAACTGGGAAGGATTCTTTAAACGTATCAAAGAATCCTTTGAGCTGCTCAGACACAGAGTCTGAGATTATGGATGGTAGGGAGTGCATGGTATGTCCCAAAGAACCAACTTTGTTGGTCAGCAATGAAAGCTGATCCTTCAAAGGCAGGTCTTTGGGAGATGGTGGTGTATGGGTGGACTGTTTGGAGTGAGTAGATGGAGAAGATGATGATGAGGCTGGTGTTTGAGGATGAGAGGGAGAAGGAAGAGAAACTTTGGACAGTAGTTCCATAGCCTGGGCAAAAGTAAGGTGGCCCAGGTTAGAGGGATCAAGGGGTCCTTCAGCAGCGGCAGTAGCTGCATCATTAGGAGAAGGGGATAATGTTTGGGGCCTCTCAGATGCTGCTTGTGTTGCAGCACCCTCATGAAGACCAGTGGTGGTTCCCTCTGCATTGCCTTGGTCTAAAGGCACCTCATCATGGGGAGATGGGATATGCATTTCAACATCAGCAGTGGTGAAACCTGCTGATGGAATTTGCATTGAGGGATCAGCCTCACCAGAGGGATGGTATGATCCCTGAGGTTCATCAGCTTGTGTTGTTGGTCCCTCAGCAGCTGTTTGGTGTTGAACAGCTGAATCATGGGGAACAGAAGTTTGAGGCTGAGCTGCTGATTGGTCTAAATCAGCAGCGTGGACACCTCGTGCAGACTCAGGGTGTAAGGAGATATGAGTGGGGGACAGTGTGGACTCAGTGTGGAGTGGAGAGGGCTCCTGTCTTTCAATATCCTCAGCCTGTTGGGAGGCTGGGATAGTTGATGTGGGTATCTCCATTTGTACAACTGGTTCCTGTTGGGAGGAACCAGAGGGTCTAGGCTGACTCAAGGGTGACTCAGGCTGGAGTGAAGCAGGCTCCAAATGAGCTGAACCTTCTCCCAAAATAGGAGAGGCAGCTTGGGTTGCTTCTTTTACAACTGAACCCTGTTGAGAGGGAACAGAGGAGACTGTTTTCTGGGCTAGTTTCTTTTTGGCTAATGATTTTCTTTGATAACGGATGGATGAAGTGGGTGATTGTGGAGAGGAGAGGGGATCTGTTTGGACTGGATGGGAGACTGGGTCAGGAACAGTGGGGCTGGACTGTTCCATAGTCTCTTGTGCCACAGAGGCAACAGCCACAAAGGCTTCAGGCTCAACAAATGAGCCAGGGTGAGGAATCTGCTCTTCCTCAGCCACAGAGGCTAAGGGAGCAGACTCAGCTTGAGCTGTTTTGGCCTTCTTTTTAGCAGGCCCAGCTTCAGCTGCCACGGTCCTTTTTACCAACTTAGACCTGGCTTTGGATTTTCCACCGGGAGCAGCAGTGACTGGATCCACCCTCACAGCAGAGGGTCCTTCCACTAAACCCAACAGCCTCCTCATTGGTGTTGAGAGAGGAGGCTCATTTTCCAGTACAGGAGTATGAAACACCCTATTCCCTATCACAGGGAATGCAGCAGTTTTAAGTAGGGTTTGAGAGTGATATAGATGCTCACCACAGACATGGCAGAAGATGAGACTCAGGAACCTGGGATATCTGACAGCTGCTGGTCTTGTCTCTTGTTGTACCAGGTTTCTCATGTTCAAGAAGATCCATTTGGCCATGTCAAGTGTAGTCCCATCCACCAGCTGAAGGACTATCGGCACTTCATCTATACTAAGTTGGTCAAAGGAACCAACCTTGCTGCTGAACGACATTGCCACAGAGGCAAATAAGAAGTTGTAAGTAGGTGATAACTCCTTCCTGTACAAAGTAGCTCCAACCTTGGGTTCTGCCACACCACAGAAGCGTAGCAGATTGCCCATTTGCTCATTTTCAGGCTGAGGGAGATCATAGGTCTCAGCCACTGGAAGATGAAGAACTTCCCTCAAAAGATCGACTGTAATCTCAATGGTTTGAGTCCCATTGAGAATAGTACCTCTGATAACCTTAGTGTTTGGATTGTAAGAGCAGGTGTACCAGAACTCGTATACCATCTCCTGGTACAGGACACCAGGAGATGCAGTCAGTGCATAGTTCAACGGATGAACTTGCAGGAACTCCACCATTCGATCGTAACCCTTCCCCACATAGTTTTTGGGGATTGTGAGGTTTGCTATGTAGTTGGTGGGTTTCAGGGTCAGCATCGTGGTGACAGAAGGATGTTTAACAACATCCTCACCAACGAAAACTGGCAGAAAGGGATTGGGTCTGTGAGCCATTTGAGAAATTTGACGGTTTGAGGAAGCAAAAGACACTTAGTCGATTTTAGGGTTCTTGAGAATTTCTGGGAATGATGAGGAAGACGAAGATGAAACAGTATGGTGGTATTTATAGGATTTTGAATGGTCGTGTGTATGAGAGAGAAAAGATTTGGGCGGTTTGATTTGAAATGTTTGTTAACGGAAAACGGAACGGTTGTCCATGTCAGAAACATTGTCAGACCACTTGACCTTTTTGATCACTAACACACGTAACATACATTATCCGCAGTAATTAAGTTAAATAAAACATAATTTAAGAAACTTAATTATGAAGAAATGTAATTAAACTGTTGGTCTACGCTGATGGTCAAACCTGTGATGATCAGGGTCAACAAGGTTCTCAGTCTTCAAGCTGTTCTTCCTTCAAACTGTTCCTTCAGCCTGCTCTCCTTTGTGAGAACAGGTTGAGTTCAATAGATGAACAGGTTACAGTGTGAAGAAGTGAACAGGTTGAAGACTGAACCATCAGAGCAGGCTGGACGAATAAACAGGTTAAAATGTTTTTGTTCAGCCTGTTGTATGTTCAAGCTGTTCAAGTTTTTCAGACAAATGACTAAGTACAGAACATGTATAACCTGTTCTGTCTAAGCTGTTCAGAGAAACTTGAGCAGTTTGAGACATACGAATTATTAGACCGTTGAGAGACACTTAGTCACTCTTGTTTAACATGCCCAGCTTGCTGACAAGGTAATTAAACCTTGTTTCATCCAGAGGTTTGGTGAAAATGTCTGCAAGCTGTTCATTTGTGGAAATAAAACTTACCTCCACATTACCTTTTTGGATGTGATCCCTGATTAAGTGATGTCTGACTTCAATATGCTTTGTTCTTGAGTGAAATACTGGATTGTTGGAGATGGCTATGGCACTTGTGTTATCACACAGAATAGGAGTTTTCCTATACACAAGCCCATAGTCTTCAAGCTGATGCTGCATCCACAGAATCTGCCCACAGCAGCTTCCAGCAGCAATATATTCAGCTTCAGCAGTAGAAGTGGACACTGAGTTCTGCTTCTTGCTACTCCAACTGATCAACTTTCCACCAAGGAGTTGACATCCACCTGTTGTGCTTTTCCTGTCTAACCTGCAGCCTGCAAAATCAGAATCTGAATAACCTGTTAGTTCAAGGCTTGAGTCTTTGGGATACCAAAGACCCAAACCTGGAGTACCCCTCAGGTATCTGAAGATTCTTTTAACAGCTGCAAGATGTGATTCCTTTGGATTAGCTTGGAACCTAGCACATAAACAGGTGGCAAACATAATATCAGGTTCTACTAGCAGTCAAAGTATAGAAGGCTCCAATCATTGCCTCTGTAAGGTCTACTGTGAATGGAAACAGCTTTGCCACTTGCTCAGCAATCCAATTTACATGGTTGCCATGGGTTTTAATAGAGAACTTTGATCAAATTTAAACTTTTTCCCACAAGATCTAAGTGTATTTCTTTGATTTATAAAATTCCAGTTGCCGGGTTTGTTTACCTGTAATCCTAACACGAAAGTTGTTCTCCCATCATACTCATTTCATACTTGGATTTCATGAGTAATGAAAATTCTGCACGTTGCCTCATTAGTAGTAGACCCAAATATTATGTCATCCACATAAAATTTGAAACAAGCCATCAATATCAGACTTCACCTTCTTTATGAACACTGTGGTATCACTTTACTCTTGGTACCCATGCTCATAGGACTTCAGAAGAGTGTCATACCAGGATCTAGGGGCTTGTTTGAGACCATAGAGAGCTTTGTCCAACTTATAGACAAATCCTGGGTGTTGTTCATTTTCAAAACCTGGAGGCTGCTTGACATAGACTTCTTCTTGCAGCTTCCCATTCAAAAATGCACTATTCACATCCATTTGAAATACCTTAATGCTCTTATGAGCAGCGTAGGCTAGATACAAACGAATTGCTTCTAGCCTGGCCACAGGAGCAAATGTTTCATCATAATAAATTCCTTCCTCCTGTCTGTAGCCCTGAGCAACAAGTCTTGCCTTATTTCTAATGACATGACCTTGCTCATCCATCTTGTTCCTGAAAACCCATTTTGTGCCAATTATAGTTTTACCTTTAGGAGCAGAGACCAGCTTCCATACATTGTTTCTCTCAAACTGATTGAGCTCTTCTTGCATGGCAGTGATCCAATTGGCATCTTTTAATGCTTCATCAACCTTCTTTGGCTCCATCAGTGAAACAAAGCTAGAGAACATACAAAAGTTCCCTAAGCTGTCCCACCGTGTTTGTATCCCTTTGTTGATGTCACCAATTATTTGATCATTGGGGTGACACCTGATCCACTTAGGATCATTTTTCAATGATGATTCACCTGAGTTGTTAACATCTTCAGCGGGTCCTGTTAAACAGCTCTCAAGATTTTCAGACACACTGTTGTCTTGAGCCTGTTCACTTGTTGAACATGTCTGACCACTGTTGAACATATCAGCAGAGGAACTGGGAAAATCAGCATTGATAGGTTCTGGACATGCAGTTGTAATTAAATCAGTACATTTATTCACACAGGGTGTATTGACATAATCATCATCATGTCCATCATGATTAACAGGTTCCACACTGGGTGTCGTGGAAGCTTTTGAGTCCTCTTCATTGTTTGAATGCATCAGATCATCAAAGTTAAGTTCTCCTGAAGCTGATTCAGGAACAGCTTTGGTGGAGGCATTCTTGGACTCTTCAAAGGTGACATTGATAGATTCATCTATCACCTTTCTTTTGTTGTTGTATACTCTGTAGGCTTTGGAGATAGCAGAGTAGCCAACAAACACACCTTCATCAGCTTTAGGTTCAAACTTTGACAGCTGGTCCCTTTGATTCAGAATGAAACAGGGACATCCAAACACATGGAAATAACTGACATTTGGCTTCCTCCCTTTGAGCAGCTCATAGGGAGTCTTGTTGAATCTTTTCACCACTAAGGATCTGTTTTGGGTGAAGCAGGCAGTGTTAACAGCTTCAGCCCAAAATGATGAAGGTAAACCTGATGCACACAGCATGATTCTGGCAGCTTCAATGAGAGTTCGGTTTCTCCTTTCAACAACTCCATTTTGTTAAGGAGTTCTTACTGCTGAAAAGTTTTGAGTGATTCCTTTCTCTTCACAGAAGTCTTCAAGAGTACTGTTTCTGAACTCAGTACCATGATCACTTCTAAGCTGCTTTACTTGGGCAGAGTTCAGCATTTCCATCTTTTTGACAAATCCAATAATCTCTCTAGCAGCCTCTCCTTTGCTCTTTAGAAAGATCACCCATGTGTACCTGGAGAACTCATCAACCATTACAAGAGTGTATCTTCTTCCTCCTAGACTTGGGACATTAACAGGTCCAAACAAGTCCATATGGATTAAGAAGAGTGGAGTATCAATAGAGAAATTATGTTTGGATTTAAAAGATGTTTTTCTCTGCTTGCCTTTCTCACAAGCTGTGCATAATCTATCCTTAGCAAAAGTCATAGAAGGCAAACCTGTCACCAACTCTTTCTTACAAAGTTTGTTGATGTTCTTGAAGTTCAGATGTGACAGTCTTCTGTGCCATAGAGTTAGATCAGCATTTGTTCTTAGTGAGAAAACAGGGTTTCAAGTTGTGGGGTCAGCATAATGCCTATCACAACATATACACCTTTACTTTCGTTGAGGCACTAGCACAACTTTGCTTGGGATCCAATATTAACCCAGGTGCTCATCAAAGTACCTTGTAGCCAGCATCACACAGTTGACTTATGCTGACAAGCAGTTATGATTCCAATCACATAGGCGCTACTCTTTGAACACTGCAGCACCAGCTTTAAGAGCTTTAAGAGTTCCATATCCTTCAGTGGATCCCTGTACATTGTCACCAAAGGTGACTTTTGGCCCTTTTTCAGGCCTGAGTTCACTCAGCAATTCTTTACAACCTGTCATGTGCCCTGAGCAGCCACTGTCCAAGTACCAAACCTGGGAAGGTTGTTTTTCCTGCAGAGTGATAAGAGAATTATTAGTCATTTTTAGGGGAACTCATCACAGAGATGAGTTCTCCTACTTCATCAACATTTGTTGATGGACTTGAAATATCCACACTAATATTCCCTATTTGAATGGTATCAGCTTGAATACCACTTTCAGTGACTGTGACATTTCCAACACTGCTTGTAACAGCTGTGGTGGAAACAGCAGAGTCAACAGGCCTCATGTCCTCAGATTCAGGACAATCCTTGGCCAGATGTGTCTTCTTCCCACATTTGTAACATTTCTCTTTTTAGGGTTTTTGGAAGAAGATCTTTCAGAAACACATTCTGAGTTATTTTTGTTGATTCTTTCAGCAGTTTTAGCAGTTTTATTACTTTTTGTTGAATCAACAGCTTGAGTGGATAGTTCAATAGCCACAGCTTTGGCTGCCTCTTCTTTCCTCTTTTTAGGAGGACAGATGTCAAAGACAGGGAGCTTGATTGGCTTTTGAGCTTCCACAGGTTTGGGAAACTTATTCCCAATTATCTCAGTTTGAGCAATGGCTTTGCCTTTGCCCCTACTGAATTGTGATTTATGCTGCCTATCAGCATATTCACTGTGTCTGGTTTTGAAAAGCTTATTCTTATTTAAGACCAGTTTACCACTATGATTTGAAAACTTATTTGAAATCACAGCAGTTTTGTTTTCAACATGAGACTTACCCTTGTTGTGAACAAGCTGCTTACTTTTTGAAAACTTGTTTTCAAAGTGTTTAGCATCAAAAGGATTAACACGCTTTTTACCATCAGCTTTGAACTCAGAACCTGTTTTGTCAACAGGTTTAGTATCCACAACTTCAGTTTGAACATGTTTTCCTTTCTTTTGCTTGTGTGAACCAGCAGAGCACTTAGCAGGCTGACTTGGTGGAGAACAAATTCCAATATCAGCTTTAGAACTAAATTCACACAAGCTGTCAGTGTTTTGAGGCCTGACAAACCTATTTGTTGAGATTAGTTTACCATTCACATTTTGAATGAATGTGTTTGGAAGTTCACCAAGAGTGGATAAATCTTCTTTCAGATTATTGATCTCAACAATGGAAGTTGCTGTGTCAAGATCCCCTCCAAGATAGGCTTGTATTTGTGCAAGGATCTGTTGACTTATACAATGGCTGACTTTTTGTGCAGATTGGCACCAAGAGTCAACTATCTTTTGAAGCTTAGCATGCTTTATATCTGTTTCTCTCTTTTCTTCCAGTAAAATAGAGTTGATGTGTTTTAATTCATCAAGCTTAGTTTCCAACTTATGGAAACTGTCCAGTTTACTAGATTTAGTTTTAAGATCAGTTTTAAGCTTAGAGATTTCAGATAGTAAAGCATCATGCTTCTCAACAGCAGCTTTTAGATCAACAAGCATATATTCAAACATTTTAACTTTTTCTTCAGAACTGTAAGCCATAAAATTTTGTACCTTATACATCATAGTAGGATTCCAGTTCTCTAAGCTGCTGAAAGCTTCAGCTTCAGCCATATCCTGTTTGAAACTGCTTGTTGATGGGACATCAGTGTTAGCCATCAGACACTGATTGTCTTCTTCATCAGACGATGAATCAGATTCCTCCCAATCACAAGTCTCTGCCATAAGTCCCTTTTGGCGGTTGGAACCCACTGAGTTTTCCAACTTCCTCAGCTTAGCCATGGCCATAAGGTACTTAACCCTATAACCATCATCCTTGTTTGTCTTGTATGGTTTGGATGACTGACCAACAGCTTTTGACACACAGTCAGCAGCTATATGACCAGTTTTGCCACATTTGAAACACTCAGCCTTGGATTTATCAAATGCCTTCTTTTTGCCAGCACCTGAATTTCCTTGCAGCATGTTTCTTCCAAACCTTTTCTTGTTGAACCTTTTGACAAGCATAGCTATCATTTGCTCATCATCTTGTTCAGCAAGATCTGCAGTATCTTCTTCATCTGACACTTCCTCCTTGTCATCATCCTGTTGATCAGGTTGAGTGAACACATCACTCACCTGATTTACAGGCTGTCTCACATTAGCCACAAAGGCTGCACCTCTTTTGGACATTTCCAAGGCATTTCTTTTTTGTTGCCTTGATTGTTCATCATTCAGTAAGGATCCATACAGATTGACTAGATCCATACTTCTGATAGTACCTGAGTTCCTTAGAATTGTTGAGAAGTAGTTCCACTCTTCAGGTAGAATGTCCAGAAATTTATTCACCAGGGTGAGACTGTCCTTAGTGATCCCAACAGCTTTGAGATCATTCACTAAATCAGTAAACCTGGTGTAGGTTTCAGTGAGAGTCTCCTTTGGTTTAGCAAAGAAAAGTTCATACTGTCTAACAAGATTGTTGATCCTGTTGTCCAGTGTGATTGTGGGTCCATCATAGACAGTACACAAAGTATCCCACATTTCTTTTGCTGTCTTCATTTTCTCAACCTGTTTGAACACATCATCAGGAAGAGAAATGACCAGATTGTTTCTGGCCTTTGCATCCAGAGCCACCAGTCTCTTGTCTTCATCAGACCATTGAGCTTTAGCTTTCTCAAAGGTCCTGATTTCAGGAGCAGCTCCTTCAACCGCTGGAGTTATGGTAGTAACAGAGGTTGGCAGATAGGGACCCTCCATCACTATCTCTGGTTGTTGTACATCCAGATTCTCTAAATAGAGCATCATTCTGCACTTCCAACCAGAGAAGTTTTGATGATTAAATTTTGGAGGTTTGCCCATAGAGCCATTGTCATAGTAAGAAGAATTTGCAGCACTGTTGTCCATGGAAACTTGGGAGAATGAGAGATCTAGAATGACACACACTCTAGCCTGCTCTGATACCAGTTGTAGGTCCCGAGAGGTTCCCAAAGTATATAGCTTTAAGCTGTAGAGGGGGGGTGAATACAGCTATTTACAAACTACACACTATTTTCTCAATGTTTGTATGTATTATCAACAATTTGTTAATTACAAACAAGCTTGAATGCGGAATAGTTCAAGCTGAGATGACAGATACAATAGTATGTTCACTAGTCTAAGACAAACTCAAACTAGTATACAATGAATACACTCACTAAGAAGCACTCACTGTGTTTACAAGACTTAAGGGAACAGCTTATGTAAAACAGCTTAGACACACAGATACTGATTTACACAGAAGGCTTGCATGCATGAAAATCACACTTGCACGTTCACTCTTGGTTTCAGCACTTAGCTTTCTTCACACTTCTTTCTGTCCTTAGAAGCTTCCTTTTATACCCATTCAGAGGATCTAAGAGAAACATCTTCATTGGACGAAATGAAAAAGGAGAAGTCTTGTTGAAAAGACAACATAACCTTTTCTGCACTTTTCTGAAAAGCAGACTTGTCTTCACATGTGCAGAACTTTTGTCTTTTCACTTTGTCTATTGTTGCATTGCCTTTAACTAATTTAGGAATGTCAACTTTGCGTCTTTCTTCCTTGTAAAGGCCTATTTTGATATAAGAAAAAGGTCTGTCACCCTTTTTCAAATAACCTTTTGTCTTCATGTTACAGAACAGCTTGGGCAGGCTGAGCAGTTCTGTTTTCCACTTTGTCTTCGACTTTGTAAACTGATCTTGTAGTCAAAAACAATACATGATGACTTGGAAACATATTCCATAAAGTGTTTAGCCTGTTCACAAAGAACAGGTTCTGTTCACAAAGAACAGAACACTTTAAAATTGCCCAAGCTGCTCACCAGTGTAGAGCAGCGTAGACAGTTTATGTCCAGCCTGTTCAGCAGACAGAGCAGCTTGGACAAACTGTCTTAGTTGCAACTCATGCAACATATAGAACAGCTTTAGACTGAAATTGCAAATCATTTTCAGGTTTCAATAAGGCATATAACAGGCCTTAAATTCAACCTTCAAATGCATCAACAGGTTTGATTATAAATCTCCCCCTCAGATGTAGAACAGGTTTGACTGAGGCCTTTTTGTGCCTAACACAATGGCATGTTCACATTGTTCATATACATCAATTGGCACTCATGAATGATTTGTTGTTATGATGCACACCCGTACTTGACATGTAACACACATGTAGCCAGCGTTCGTTTGAAAGTGCATCTATTTACATCATGCTTGCATTGCATGATCACTACTTCACAATCTGATGCGACCTGGACTGTGGCTGACAGCAGGCCACTGTCGGGGACTGATCATCCCACTCGTTGTCCTGATCAGGTTCGGCATATCCCCGATCAGCATTTGAACTGCCAACCCCATGCTTGCACTGCATGGTTTCACACATACTATGGGGATTTCACTACCAAATTACACACTTAGGTTATAATCAATTCAATTCCATTCCATTCCATTAATTAAGTTTTATAAAGTTAGTTTATATATAATCAATTCAATTCCATTCCATTCAATGAAAAATATAACTTAGGTTAAAATTAATAAAGTAATTTTATAAACTTAGGTTATAAAACACTTAACAGCTTGAGAAAATGCACTAACAGCTTGAGAAATTGAACTAACAGTTCGAGATTTTAAAAAATAGAATTTCACAATTTAACTCAAGTGAGTAATAAAATTTTGGTTAAAATTAATCAAGTAATTTTATAAACATAGGTTATATATAATCAATTTCGTTCCATTCCATGAATAATAAAACTTAAATTAAAATTAATCAAAAATTTTATAAACTTAGTTATAATCAATTCAATTCCATTCCATTCCATGAATAATAAAACTTAGGTTAAAATTAATCAAGTAATTTTATAAACTTAGGTTATATATAATCAATTGCATTCCAGTGCATGACTAATAAAACTTATGTTAAATTTAATCAAGTAATTTTATATAACTTAGGTTATAATCAATTCAATTCCATTCCATTTCATGAATAATATAACTTAGGTTAAAATTAATCAAGTAATTTTATATACTTAGATTATATATAAACAATTCCATTCCATTCCATGAATAATAAAACTTATGTTAAAACAAATCAAGTAATTTTATAAAACTTAGGTTATAATCAATTCAATTTCACTCCATTCTATGAATAATAAAACTTAGGTTAAAATTAATCTAGTAATATTATAAACATAGGTTATATATAATTAATTCCATTCCATTACATGAATAATAAAACTTATGTTAAAATTAATCAAGTAATTTTCTAAACTTAGGTTATAATCAATTCATTTCCATTCCATTCAATGAATAATAAAACTCATGTTAAAATTTATGAAGTTTTATAAACATAGTTTATGTATAATTAATTCAGCTTCAATCCATTTCATGAAAAATATAACTTAGGTTAAAAGTAATCAAGTAATTTTATAAACTTAGGTTATAAAATACTTAACAGCTTGAGAAAATGCACTAACAGCTTGAGAAATTGAACTAACAGATCGGGATTTGCAAAAAATCAATTTCTAAATTTAACTCAAGTGAGTAATAAAACTTAGGTTAAAAGTAATCAAATAATTTTATAAACCTAGGTTATATATAAATAATTTCATTCCATTCCATGAATAATAAAACTTATATAAAAATTAATCAAGTAATTTTATAAACTTAGGTTATAATCAATTCAATTTCATTCCATTCCATGAAAACTTAGGTTAAAATTAATCAAGTAATTTTTAAACTAAGGTTACAATCAATTCAATTCCATTCCATTGCATGAATAATAAAACTTAGGTTAAAATTAATCAAGTAATTTTATAAACTTAGGTTATATATAATCAATTCCATTAAATTACATGAATAACAAAACTTCTATTAAAATTAATCAAGTAATTTTATAAAACTTAGGTTATAATTAATTCAATTCCATTCTATTCCATGAATAATAAAACTTAGGTTGAAATAAATCAAGTAATATTATAAACTTAGGTTAGATATAATCAATTACATTCCATTCCATGAGTAATAAAACTTATGTTAAAATTAATCAAGTAATTTTATAAAACTTAGGTTATAATCAATTCATTTACATTCCATGAATAATAAAACTTATGTTAAAATTAATCAAGTAATTTTATAATCAATTAATTTCCATTTCATTCCATGAATAATAAAAACTTATGTTAAAATTAATCAAATAATTTTATAAACACAGGTTATAAAACACTTAACATCTTGAGAAAATGTACTAATAGCTTGAGAAATTGAACTAACAGTTTGAGAATTTTAAAAAATAGAATTTCTCAATTTAACTCAAGTGAGTAATAAAACTTTGGTTAAAATTAATCTAATAAATTTGTAAACTTAGGTTATATATAATCAATTTCGTTCCATTCTATAAATAATAAACTTATGTTAAAATTAATCAACTGATTTCATAAACTTACGTTATAACCAATTCAATTCTCATTCCATTCCATGAATAATAAAACTTAGGTTAAAATTAATCAAGAAATTTTATAAACTTAGTTATGATCATTTCAATTCCATTCTATTCCATGAATAATAAAACTTAGGTTAAAATTAATCAAGTAATTTTATAAACATAGGTTATATATAATCAATTGCATTCCATTGCATGAATAATAAAACTTATGTTGAACTTAATCAAGTAATTTTATATAACTTAGGTTATAATCAATTCAATTCCATTCCGTTTCATGAATAATAAAACTTAGTTTAAAACTAATCAAGTAATTTTATAAACTTAGGTTATATATAATCAATTCCATTCCATTCCACGAATAATAAAACTTATGTTAAAATTAATCAAGTAATTTTATAAAACTTATGTTATAATCAATTCAATTCCATTCCATTCCATTAATAATAAAACTTAGCTTAAAATTAATCAAATAATATTATAAACTTAGGTTATATATAATCAATTCCGTTCCATTACATGAATAATAAAACTTATGTTAAAATTAATCAAGTAATTTTATAAACTTAGGTTATAATAAATTCATTTCCATTCCATTCCATGAATAATAAAACTTATGTTAAAATAAATCAAGTTTTATAAACTTAGTTTATATATAATCAATTCAATTCCATTCCATTCCATGAAAAATATAACTAAGGTTAAAATTAATCAATTAATTTTTTAAACTTAGGTTATAAAACACTTAACAAATTGAGAAAATGCACTAACAGCTTAAGAAATTGAACTAACAGTTCGAGATTTGCAAAAATAGAATTTCTCAATTTAACTCAAGAGAGTAATAAAACTTTGGTTAAAATTAATCAAGTAAATTTATAAACTTAGGTTAAAATCAATTCAATTCCATTCCATTCCATGAATAATAAAACTTAGGTTAAAATTAATCAAGAAATTTTATAAACTTAGGTTATAATCAATTCAATTCCATTCCATTCCATTAATTAAGTTTTATAAAGTTAGTTTATATATAATCAATTCAATTCCATTCCATTCAATGAAAAATATAACTTAGGTTAAAATTAATAAAGTAATTTTATAAACTTAGGTTATAAAACACTTAACAGCTTGAGAAAATGCACTAACAGCTTGAGAAATTGAACTAACAGTTCGAGAATTTAAAAAATAGAATTTCACAATTTAACTCAAGTGAGTAATAAAATTTTGGTTAAAATTAATCAAGTAATTTTATAAACATAGGTTATATGTAATCAATTTCGTTCCATTCCATGAATAATAAAACTTAAATTAAAGTTAATCAAAAATTTTATAAACTTAGTTATAATCAATTCAATTCCATTCCATTCCATGAATAATAAAACTTAGGTTAAAATTAATCAAGTAATTTTATAAACTTAGGTTATATATAATCAATTGCATTCCAGTGCATGACTAATAAAACTTATGTTAAATTTAATCAAGTAATTTTATATAACTTAGGTTATGATCAATTTAATTCCATTCCATTTCATGAATAATAAAACTTAGGTTAAAATTAATCAAGTAATTTTATATACTTAGATTATATATAAACAATTCCATTCCATTCCATGAATAATAAAACTTATGTTAAAACAAATCAAGTAATTTTATAAAACTTAGGTTATAATCAATTCAATTTCACTCCATTCTATGAATAATAAAACTTAGGTTAAAATTAATCTAGTAATATTATAAACATAGGTAATATAATTCCATTCGATTCCATGAATAATAAAACTTATGTTAAAACAAATCAAGTAATTTTATAAAACTTAGGTTATAATCAATTCAATTTCACTCCATTCTATGAATAATAAAACTTAGGTTAAAATTAATCTAGTAATATTATAAACATAGGTAATATAATTCCATTCGATTCCATGAATAATAAAACTTATGTTAAAACAAATCAAGTAATTTTATAAAACTTAGGTTATAATCAATTCAATTTCACTCCATTCTATGAATAATAAAACTTAGGTTAAAATTAATCTAGTAATATTATAAACATAGGTTATATATAATTAATTCCATTCCATTACATGAATAATAAAACTTATGTTAAAATTAATCAAGTAATTTTCTAAACTTAGGTTATAATCAATTCATTTCCATTCCATTCAATGAATAATAAAACTCATGTTAAAATTTATGAAGTTTTATAAACTTAGTTTATGTATAATTAATTCAACTTCAATCCATTTCATGAAAAATATAACTTAGGTTAAAAGTAATCAAGTAATTTTATAAACTTAGGTTATAAAATACTTAACAGCTTGAGAAAATGCACTAACAGCTTGAGAAATTGAACTAACAGATCGGGATTTGCAAAAAATCAATTTCTAAATTTAACTCAAGTGATTAATAAAACTTAGGTTAAAAGTAATCAAATAATTTTATAAACCTAGGTTATATATAAATAATTTCATTCCATTCCATGAATAATAAAACTTATATAAAAATTAATCAAGTAATTTTATAAACTTAGGTTATAATCAATTCAATTCCATTCCATTCCATGAAAACTTAGGTTAAAATTAATCAAGTAATTTTTAAACTTAGGTTACAATCAATTCAATTCCATTCCATTGCATGAATAATAAAACTTAGGTTAAAATTAATCAAGTAATTTTATAAACTTAGGTTATATATAATCAATTCCATTAAATTACATGAATAACAAAACTTCTATTAAAATTAAGGGCTAAAGCCGTAGAATAGTTGTGTACTTTTTAAAATGTATCGATATGGTACGTGTACTATTTTAATTATTTATATTACGCGTGTACTTTCTGAATCGTTCAAATTTGATACGTGTACTATATTTTTTCATACCAATATGATACATTTGGTAACCGGTTACTGGCTATACATGTTAGGAGTGAAATTTCTCTTTTTATTAATTTTCAAATTTCCATAATTGAAGCATCAAATACACTTTCTCGTCCTTTTGATAACCTGGTAGGAGAAATCACACAGCACAGCCAATTTCAAACACCTACAGACCTCTGTAGAAATCTCCAACGACGATCTCCACCGTCCAGATAGAAGAACTATGTATTGTGAAGCTTCTCCTCAAATTTCACGCAGATCCAACGGTGAACAAGTTCGTACCAACGATTCTTCCACAACTGCGCAAAACTAGGCGAAATAATCGTTCATGAAAAGTAAAGGTATCATATTAACAATATAAAAAGTACACGTACTATATCGACACACCTTAAAAAGTATACTGCTATTGTATAGCTTTAACCCTAAAATTAATCAAGTAATTTTATAAAACTTAGGTTATAATTAATTCAATTCCATTCTATTCCATGAATAATAAAATTTAGGTTAAAATAAATCAAGTAATATTATAAACAGAGGTTAGATATAATCAATTACATTCCATTCCATGAGTAATAAAACTTATGTTAAAATTAATCAAGTAATTTTATAAAACTTAGGTTATAATCAATTCATTTACATTCCATGAATAATAAAACTTATGTTAAAATTAATCAAGTAATTTTATAATCAATTAATTTCCATTTCATTCCATGAATAATAAAAACTTATGTTAAAATTAATCAAGTAATTTTATAAACACAGGTTATAAAACACTTAACATCTTGAGAAAATGTACTAATAGCTTGAGAAATTGAACTAACAGTTTGAGAATTTTAAAAAATAGAATTTCTCAATTTAACTCAAGTGAGTAATAAAACTTTGGTTAAAATTAATCTAATAATTTTATAAACTTAGGTTATATATAATCAATTTCGTTCCATTCTATAAATAATAAACTTATGTTAAAATTAATCAACTGATTTCATAAACTTACGTTATAACCAATTCAATTCTCATTCCATTCCATGAATAATAAAACTTAGGTTAAAATTAATCAAGAAATTTTATAAACTTAGTTATGATCATTTCAATTCCATTCTATTCCATGAATATTAAAACTTAGGTTAAAATTAATCAATTAATTTTATAAACATAGGTTATATATAATCAATTGCATTCCATTGCATGAATAATAAAACTTATGTTAAACTTAATCAAGTAATTTTATATAACTTAGGTTATAATCAATTCAATTCCATTCCGTTTCATGAATAATAAAACTTAGTTTAAAACTAATCAAGTAATTTTATAAACTTAGGTTATATATAATCAATTCCATTCCATTCCACGAATAATAAAACTTATGTTAAAATTAATCAAGTAATTTTATAAAACTTAGGTTATAATCAATTCAATTCCATTCCATTCCATTAATAATAAAACTTAGGTTAAAATTAATCAAGTAATATTATAAAATTAGGTTATATATAATCAATTCAATTCCATTACGTGATTAATAAAACTTATGTTAAAATTAATCAAGTAATTTTATGAACATAGGTTATAATAAATTCATTTCCATTCCATTCCATGAATAATAAAACTTATGTTAAAATTGTTGGGTACAATTATAAGTAGAGTTGAAAACAATATTTTGTAACAGTTCAGGGGAATTTATTGTAAATACACAATAGTTATATTGTGTATATAAATAGAAGTAGTATTTCTATTTTGGAATAGATCGGACAGAATAGAAAAGAAATCGGACAGATCTAGAGAGAGAAGAAGATTGCTGTCCAAGATAGCCAAGAACTTAATGTAATATTTTTCTCTTTAATCATTCAATAGATTGTGTTTTGATTGATAATTGTTCATATGAATTGTGTTATGTTGATGAATTGCTAGAAATATGAATTCACAATTGGTATCAGAGCCTAATATGAATTCACAATTGTCTTCTGAAAGTGAAGTGAATCTAACTAACTCTGCTAAGTTTGATTCTTCTTCAGATCTTAAACTTAAGTATCTGTTAAAGATACACAGCGGCAAAGATAAAATTATTGAACAACTTCCGGTCAAGATTTACACCGGTGAATCTTCGAAGTCAAATTTTCTTAAAGTTTCTGAAAATACTGGTCATTCTAATCAGAAAACATTTTCACAGAAAAATACCAAGTATTATCAGAAACAGGCAAGAACCGGACAGTTTTTCAAAAAGAAGAGTTCGCAAAAGTCTGATCATTCAAATTCAAGTTTCTTTAGAAATTCAGATATTCAATTTTCTCATACTCAAAGAAATTTGTTTTCTGCTTTTGAAAAGAAGCTGATAGTTATAACTTGCAATGGGTACCTAAACCCAAGTACAAGTGGGTACCAAAACCTGTTTTGAAATGGGTACCCAAGAGCGCTAACAAGTCTGGATCCAAATCTGTTTGGATACCAAAGACATCTTAAATTTTGCAGGTTATAGGTTTCTTATCATTTCAGATAAGGACCCGTTCTTCATTTCAATAGGCTCTTGATTACATCAGATCAAGACCCGTGTTTCAAATCAAAGTGGTTTCTAGTTAATTCAGACTAGAACCCGGACTTCAATGAACCAGAGTCAAAGGCTTTCAGTTACATCAGACTGAAACCCGAGCTTCCGTGACATATGGCTTCTAATCACTTCAGATTAGAACCCGAGTCTGAAAGACAAATATTTCTGGAATTCCTGCCCTGAATTCAACTCTGAAGCTGCATTGATTTAGAGGGAGTTTTATTTTTATAATTTTTTTGCTCCTGATTTCATTTCTATGAGTTGACTAACTGTGTGTGCTTATTTCCAGGGGGAGTTTCAGACGCACTTTGATGATGACATTTTTCAAAACTGTGTGTAATTTTTCACGAAAATATCTGATACACACATAAAAAGATTTTTTGAGCTGAAAAGCAAAATATTTTCATAATCTTCTGATTCTCTGAATCTCTCATTGCGATTAATTGATTTAATCTCTTTGATGTTCAAAATCTCATTACTTCTGAGATTCTCTTTAATATTCTCCCGTTCAAAGAATACTCTCATATTCTCCATGACCTAATTCTTTCATAACAAGTCTGATTCATTTCATATCTTATATCAGATTGTACATTTCATTCTGCTATCATTCCCAAAATTTATTCTGATTATCATCTCCGATTTCAAATGAGCTGAATTTCTTGGTATCCCATGAGCTGAAACGCTTAAGATTAATTCTGCTGACTCCGATTATGCACCAATCTGAGTGATAGGCATAAATATCGCTTCTATGGTCTAACCAGAACCGGAAGACCTACCCAAGGAGCAAACCATCTATAGTTTGTGTGGGTGAGGGTTCTTTAGGTTTATTAGTTGAGAAGTGTCAGTTATCACGGAATACTGACAGGGTCGAGCAGAGATAAAATGTAAATGAGAGGGATATTGATATTGAAAGGAGATGGTGGTGCATCAGATCATGCTTTTCGTATAAAGCTGACTGAATTTAATTCTGAAAAGTGAGCCGGAGGGAGCTAGGTTGAAAAATGCTGAGAGCTGAGAGTTGAGAAAGGATTTGAAGAAAAGATAATCCTATCCTACACTGTGTCTGCTGGGTAATCCACATAATCTATCAAGCCCTAGGCGACTTGATATTGAAAAAGACGTCATGGACCCAGTGACGCATGCACTTAACCCCACCAGCTACTCAATTATCTCTCAAAAGATTTCTGTTTCAATAATCACGGAGATATAGCACATTTCTATCGATATATCATTTGGATATTATTGATATTGAAACAAGGAAGACAGTTGCTCCGGTCTCCAATTTCATTTGATGCACATTGTGTCTAGAGCTGATTATATACACTTTTAGGACACATCGAGTCTAATAGTCTGCGTGACTATAAACTGCTAGTCCAAAGTGACTAAGCCGGAACAAATAAGAGTGATTCTTTCATGATAAAGGATTTCACGATGACTATTTGGAAATCCTACCAGTGTTAACATCATGCCAGCGCTGAACGTAGGTCACATAGATTTTGTCTATTGTGTAAACAGGAATCCTATGTGGACCTGGATTTCACTAATGAATTTGTTTCATTTTCCTCAAGTCAAGTTGAAAAGCTTTGACTTTGTTTTGTAAAGAAAATGTATCAATTTGAGGGGGAGTGAGATAAATTTGTTTTGTATAGGGGGAGAGATATCAGTTTAAGGGGAGAAAATCAATTTGTAATAATTTCTGAGTTGTAATTGTTGTTGTATTTCTTCTACTATAATTTCATTGAATTAATGTTTCTGAAGTTTTTGCATGATGTTCATAATTTTTTATGATCATCATGAGGGGGAGAAAAGCTGAATTTCAGAAACAACTGTTGAGTAGTTTGAAATCAACTGAAGGCAATTACTACATCATCTCAAGACAATTGATCAAGGAAGAGATTTAAAAGCTATTCATGATCCAAGGGGGAGTGTGCTTACAAGAAAAGAGAAGATCAGAATAGAAGAGATGTGAAGATCAGAGTGAGACAATAAAGAAGAAGATTCAGAGATCATAGAAAAGAAGAAGATTCAAGATAAGAATTAACCTGAACAGAGTACTTTAAATGAAAAATTGTTTTCATCTCTAAGGGGGAGATTGTTGGGTACAATTATAAGTAGAGTTGAAACAATATTTTGTAATAGTTCAGGGGAATTTATTGTAAATACACAATAGTTATATTGTGTATATAAATAGAAGTAGTATTTCTATTTTGGAATAGATCGGACAGAATAGAAAAGAAATCGGACAGATCTAGAGAGAGAAGAAGATTGCTGTCCAAGATAGCCAAGAACTTAATGTAATATTTTTCTCTTTAATCATTCAATAGATTGTGTTTTGATTGATAATTGTTCATATGAATTGTGTTATGTTGATGAATTGCTAGAAATATGAATTCACAAAAATAAATCAAGTTTTATAAACTTAGTTTATATATAATCAATTCAATTCCATTCCATTCCATGAAAAATATAACTAAGGTTAAAATTAATCAATTAATTTTTTAAACTTAGGTTATAAAACACTTAATAGCTTGAGAAAATGCAGTAACAGCTTGAGAAATTGAACTAACAGTTCGAGATTTGTAAAAACAGAAATTTCTGAATTTAACTCAAGAGAGTAGTAAAATTTAGGTTAAAATTAATCAGATAATTTTATAAACTTAGGTTATATATAATCAATTTCGGTCCATTCCATGAATAATAAAACTTATGTTAAAATTAATCAAGTAATTTTATAAACTTAGATTATATATAATCAATTCAATTCCATTCTATTCCATGAATAATAAAACTTATGTTAAAATTAATCAAGTTTTATAAACTTAGATTATATATAATCAATTCAATTCCATTTCATTCTTTGAATAATAAAACTTAGGTTAAAATTAATCAAGTAATTTTATAAACTTAGGTTATAAAACACTTAACGGCTTGAGAAAATGCAGTAACAGCTTGAGAAATTGAACTAACAGTTCGAGATTTGCAAAAATAGAATTTCTCAATTTAACTCAAGTGAGTAATAAAACTTTGGTTAAAATTAATCAAGTAATTTTATAAACTTAGGTTATATATAATCATTTTCGTTCCATTCCAGGAATAATAAAACTTATGTTAATGCTGTTCAGTCTGCTGAACAGGCTGGACATAAACTGTCTACGCTGCTCTACACTGGTGAGCAGCTTGGGCAGTTTACAAGTGTTCTATTCTTTGTGAACAGAACCTGTTCTTTGTGAACAGGCTAAACACTTTATGGAATGTGTTTCCAAGTCCTCATGTATTGTTTTTGACTGCAAGATCAGTTTACAAAGTCGAAGACAAAGTGGAAATCAGAACTGCGCAGCCTGCCCAAGCTGTTCTGTTACATGAAGACAAAAGGATATTTGAAAAGGGGTGACAGACCTTTTCTTATATCATAATAGGCCTGTACAAAGGAAGAAAGACAGAAAGTTGACATTCCTTATTTGGTTAAAGGCAATGCAATAGTAGACAAGGTGAAAAGACAAAAGTTCTGCTGCATAAAAGCATGTCTGCTTTTCAGAATGTGCAGAAAAAGCTTATGTTTTCTTCTCAACAAGACTTTCCCTCTTTCCTTTCGTCCAATGAAGAAGCTTCACTTAGATCCTCTGATTGAGTATAAAAAGTATCTTCCAAGGATTGAAAGGATAAGCCAAAAAGCTAAGTGCTGAAACCAAGAGTGAACGTGCATTCAAAGTAAGTCTTTCATGCATGCAAGTCGGCTTGAATAAAACAGTGCTCAGTGTCTAAGCTGTTCTTGTTCAAGCTGTTCCTCAGAGTCTTGTAAACACAGTGAGTGATTCTTAGTGAGTGTATTCATTTTAATTAGTTTAAGTCAGTCTTAGACTAGTTAAACATACTGTTGTATCTGTCATCTTAGCTTGAACCTTTCTGCATTCAAGCTCGTTTGTAATTATCATTAGTTAATAATACATACAAACATTGAGAAAATTGTGTGTACTTTTTAAATAGCTGTATTCACCCCCCCCTCTACAGCTTAAAGCTATATACTTGTGATATCTTTTGGGACCTACAACTGGTATCAGAGCCAGGTTAGAGTGTGTGTCATTCTAGATCTCTCATTCTCCCAAAGATTCCATGGACAACAGTTCTGCAAGTTCCTCATACTATGACAATGGCTCAATGGGCAAACCCTCAAAGTTCAATTATCAGAACTTTTCTGGTTGGAAGTGCAGAATGATGCTCTACTTAGAGAATCTGGATGTGCAACTACCGGAAATTGTAATGGAGGGTCCCTATGTGCCAACCTCTGTTACAACTATAACTCATGCTGTTGAAGGAGCTGCTCCTGAAATCAGAACATTTGAGAAAGCAAAAGCTCAGTGGTCTGATGAAGATAAAAGACTGGTGGCTCTTGATGCAAAGGCCAGAAACAACCTGGTCATCTCTCTGCCTGATGATGTGTTCAAACAGGTTGAGAAGATGAAAACTGCAAAGGAAATGTGGGATACTTTATGTACCGTCTATGATGGACCCACAATCACACTTGACAACAGGATTAATAATCTTATTAGACAGTATGAACTCTTTTTTGCAAAACAAAAGGAGACTCTCACTGAAACCTATACCAGGTTTACTGCTCTTGTAAATGATCTCAAAGCTATTGGGATCACCAAGGACAGCCTGAGTTTGGTAAACAAATTCTTAGACGTACTGCCTGAAGAATGGAATTATTTTTCTACAATCTTAAGGAATTCAGGTACCATCAGAAGTATGGATCTTGTTAATCTGTATGAATCTTTACTGAATGATGAGCAGTCAAGGCAACAGAAGAGAAATGCCTTGGAAATATCTAAGAAAGTTGCAGCCTTTGTGGCCAGTGTGAGACAACCTGTAAATCAAGTGAGTGATGTGTTCACTCAACCTGATCAACAGGCTGATGACAAGGAAGAAATGTCTGATGAGGAAGACAGTGCAGATATTGTTGAACTGGATGATGAGAAAATGATAGCCATGCTTGTCAAAAGGTTCAACAAGAAAAGGTTTGGAAGAAACATGCTGCAGGGAAGCTCAAACGCTGTTAAAAAGAAGGCATTTGATAAAACCAAAGCTGAGTGCTTCAAATGTGGCAAAACTGGCCATATAGCTGCTGACTATGTGTCAAAAGCTGTTGGTCAGTCATCCAAACCACACAAGACAAACAGGGATGATAGCTATAGGGTTAAGTACCTTATGGCTATGGCTAAGCTAAGGAAGTTGGAAAACTCAGTGGTTTCCAACCGACAAAAGGGACTCATGGCAGAGACTTGTGACTGGGAGGAGTCTGATTCATCTTCAGATGAAGAAGAAAATCAATGTCTGATGGCCAACACTGATGTCCCATCAACAAGCAACTTCAAACAGCATCTGGCTGAAGCTGAAGCCTTCAGCAGCTTAGAGAACTGGAACCCTACAATGATGTATAAGGTATAAAATTTTATGGATTACAGTTCAGAAGAAAAAGTTAAAATGTTTGAATATATGCTTGTTGATCTGAAAGCTGCTGTTGAGAAGCATACTGTTTTATTATCTGAAATCTCTAAGCTTAAAACTGATCTTGAAACAAAATCCAGTAAATTGGACAGTTTCCATAAGTTGGAAACTGAGCTTGATGAATTAAAACACATCAATACCATTTTACTGGAAGAGAAGAGAGAAACAGATATAAAACATGCTAAGCTTCAAAAGATAGTTGACTCTTGGTGCCAATCTGCACAAAAAGTCAGCCACTGCATAAGTCAGCAGATTCCTGCACAAATCCAAGCCTATCTTGGAGGGGATCTTGACACACCAGCTTCCATTGTTGAGGTCAATAATTTGAAAGAAGACTTGTCCACTCTTGGTGAGCTTCCACACACTTTTATCCAAAAAGTGAATGGCAAATTAATCTCAAAAAACAGGTTTGTCAGGCCTCAAAACACTGACAGCTCGTGTGAACCTAGCTCAAAAGCTGCTGATGAAATGAGTTCTTCATCAAATAAGCTTGCTAAGTGCTCTGCTGATTCACACAAGCAAAAGAAAGGAAAGCATGTCCAAACTGCAGCTGTGGACACCAAACCTGTTAACAAAACAGGCTTTGGATCTAAAGCTGATGTAAAAAGACATACTAATCCTTTTAATGCTGAACATTTTGAAAATAAGTTTTCAAAAGGTAAGCAGTCTGCCTTTAACAAGGGTAAATCTCATGTTGAAGGCAAACCTGCTGTGATTTCAAATAAGTTTTCTAATCATGGTGGCAAACTGGTTTTAAATGAGAATAAGTATTTCAAAACCAAAAATAGTGATTATGTTGATAGGCAACATCAATCACATCTCAGGAAGAACAAAGGCAAAGCCATTGCTTAGCCTGAGATAGTTGAGAATAAACTTCCTAAACCTGTGGAAGTTCAAAAGTCAATTAAGCTTCCTATCTTTGACATCTTCCCTCCTAAAAAGTGGAAAGAAGAGACAGGCAAAGCTGTTGCTATTGAACTTTCCACTCAAGCTGTTGATTCATCAAATAGAAATAAGTTTGCTAAACCTGCTAATAGAATTAACAGAAATAACTCAGAATGTGTTTCTGAAAGGTCTTCTTCCAAAAATGCTAAGAGGAGAAAATGTTATAAATGTGGAATGAAGACACATCTGGCCAAAGATTGTCCTAAAACTGAGGACATGAGGCCTGCTGACTCTGAGGGTTCCCTCACAGCCAACAAAAACAGTGTTGGAAACATCTCAATCAATGAAAGTGGTATCCAAACTGATACCATTCAAATATGAAATATTAGTGTTGACATCATTAATCCATCAACAAATGTTGATGAAGTAGGATAACTCATCTCTGTGATGAGTTCACCTAAAAATGACTAATGTTCTTCTTGTCACTCTGTAGGAAAAACAACCATCCCAGGTTTGGTACTTTGACAGTGGCTGCTCAGGGCACATGACAGGTTGTAAGGACCCGCTGAGTGATCTCAGGCCTGAAAAAGGGCCAAAAGTCACATTTGGTGACAATGTACAGGGATCCACTGAGGGATATGGAACTCTTAAAGCTGGTGCTGCACTGTTCAAAAGAGTAGCCTATGTGGTTGGGCTAAAGCATAACCTTGTTAGCATAAGTCAACTGTGTGATGCTGGCTACAAGGTTAACTTTGATGAGCACCTGGGTTACATATTGGATCCCCAAGGCAAAGTTGTGCTATGTGCTCAACGAAAGAAAGGTGTATATGTTGTGGACATGCAATCTGCTGATCCCACAACTGAAACCTGTTTTCTCCCAAGAACAAATGCAGACCTAAACTGGTTATGGCACAAAAGGCTGTCACATCTGAACTTCAAGAACATCAACAAACTATGTAAGAAAGAGTTAGTAACAGGTTTGCCTTCTATGACCTTTGTTAAGGATAAACTCTGCACAGCTTGTGAGAAAGGCAAGCAGAGGAAATCATCTTTTAAATCCAAACATAACTTTTCTATTGATACTCCTCCCTTCTTAATCCACATGGACTTGTTTGGACCTATTAATGTCCCAAGTCTAGGATGAAGAAGATACACTTTAGTAATGGTTGATGAGTTCTACAGGTTCACATGGGTTATCTTCTTGAAGAGCAAAGGAGAGGCTGCTAGAGAAATTATTGGATTTGTGAAAAAGATGGAAATGCTGAACTCTGCCCAAGTGAAGCAGCTTAGAAGTGATCATGGTACTGAATTCAGAAACAGTACTCTTGAAGACTTCTGTGAAGAGAAAGGAATCACTCAAAACTTTTCAGCTATGAGAACTCCACAACAAAATGGAGTTGCTGAAAGGAGAAACAGAACTCTCATTGAACCTGCTAGAACCATGCTGTGTGCATCTGGTTTACCTTCATCATTCTGGGCTGAAGATGTTAACGCTGCCTGCTTCACCCAAAACAGATCCTTAGTGGTGAAAAGGTTCAACAAGACTCCCTATGAGCTGCTCAAAGGGAGAAAGCCAAATGTAAGTTACTTCCATGTGTTTGGCTGCCCCTGTTTCATTCTGAATCAAAGGGACCAACTGGCAAAGTTTGAACCAAAAGCTGACGAAGGTGTGTTTGTTGGTTATTCTACTATCTCCAAAGCCTACAGAGTATACAACAACAAAAGAAAGGTGATAGATGAATCTATCAATGTCACCTTTGAAGAGTCCAAGAATGCTTCCACCAAAGCTATTCCTGAATCTGTTTCAGGAAAATTAATCTTTGATGATCACATGCATTCAAACTATAAAGATGACTCAAAAGCTTCCACTACATCCAATGTGGAACCTGTTAATCATGATGGGCATGATGATGATTATGTCAATACACCCTGTGTGAATACGTGTACTAACTTAATTACAACTACATGTCCTGAACCTATCAATGCTGATTTTCCTGGTTCCTCTGCTGATATGTTCAACAGTGGTCAGTCATGTTCAACAAGTGAGCAGGCTCAAGACAACAGTGTGTCTGAAAATCTTGAGAGCTGTTCAACAAGCTGCTGATAACTCAGGAGAATCCTCTTTGAAGAATGATCCTAAGTGGATCAGATGTCACCCCAATGATCAAATAATTGGTGACATCAGCAAAGGGGTACAAACAAGGTGGGACAGCTTAGGGAACTTCTGTATGTTCTCTAGTTTTGTTTCACTAATAGAGCCAAAGAAGGTGGATGAAGCACTAAAAGATGCAAATTGGATCACTGCCATGCAAGAAGAACTCAATCAGTTTGAAAGAAACAAGGTATGGAAGCTGGTCCCTGCTCCTAAAGGGAAAACTATAATTGGCACTAAATGGGTTTTCAGGAATAAAATGATTGAGCAAGGTCATGTCATTAGAAATAAGGCAAGACTGGTTGCTCAGGGTTATAGACAGGAGGAAGGAATTGACTATGATGAGACATTTCCTCCTGTGGCCAGGCTAGAAGCAATTCGTTTGTATCTAGCCTATGCTGCTCATAAGAGCATTAAGGTATTTCAAATGGATGTGAAGAGTGCATTTTTGAATGGGAAGCTGCAAGAAGAAGTCTATGTCAAACAGCCTCCAGGTTTTGAAAATGAACAACATCCAGGTTTTGTCTATAAGTTGGACAAAGCTCTCTATGGTCTCAAACAAGCCCCTAGAGCCTGGTATGACACTCTTACTGAATTTCTTATGAGCAATGGGTATTCCAGAGGTAAAGTGGATACTACATTGTTTATAAAGAAGGTGAAACCTGATATTATGCTTGTTCAAATTTATGTGGATGATATAATATTTGGTTCTACCAATGAGCAGTTATGCAAGAACTTTTCATTACTCATGAAATCAAAATATGAAATGAGTATGATGGGAGAACTTACTTTCTTTTTAGGATTGCAGGTTAAACAAACCTCAACTGGAATTTTTATAAATCAAAGAAAGTATACCTCAGATCTCTTGAAAAAGTTTAAATTTGATCAAAGTTCTCCTATTAAAACCCCAATGGCAACCAATGTAAAATTAGATGCTGATGCCAGTGGCAAAGCTGTTTCAGTAACAGCTTACAGAGGTATGATTGGGAGCTTGCTATATTTAACTGGTAGTAGTCCTGATATTATGTTTGTCACCTGTTTGTGTGCTAGGTTCCAAGCTGATCCAAAGCAATCTCATCTAGCTGCTGTTAAAAGAATCTTCAGATACCTGAAGGGTACACCAGGTTTGGGTCTTTGGTATCCCAAAGACTCAAGCCTTGAACTAACAAGTTATTCAGATTCTGCTTTTGCAGGCTGCAGGCTAGATAGGAAAAGCACAACAGGTGGGTGTCAACTGCTTGGTGGTAAGTTGATAAGCTGGTGTAGCAAGAAGCAGAACTCAGTGTCTACTTCTACTGCTGAAGCTGAGTACATTGCTGCTGGAAGCTGCTGTGGGCAGATTCTGTGGATGCAGCATCAGCTTGAAGACTATGGACTTGTGTATAGGAAAATTCCTATTCTGTGTGTCAACACAAGTGCCATAGCAATTTCCAACAATCCAGTATTTCATTCAAGAACAAAGCATATTGAAGTCAGACATCACTTCATCAGGGATCACATTCAGAAAGGTAATGTGGAGGTAAGTTTTATTTCCACAAATGAACAGCTTGCAGGCATTTTCACCAAACCTCTTGATGAAACAAGGTTTAATTACCTTGTCAGCAAGCTGGGCATGTTAAACAAAAGTGACTAAGTGTCCTCAAAGGTCTAAGACCTTGCATGTCTCACACAGCTCAAGTTTCTCAGAACAGCTTAGACAGAACAGGCTATGCATGTTCTGTACTTAGCCATTTTTCTGAAATTCTTGAACAGCTTGAACATACAACAGGCTGAACAAAAACAGGTTACTCGTCCAGCTTGCTCTGATGGTCCATTCTTCACTCTGCTCATTTCCTCACACTGATTTACAAGACATTATCTTGTAACTTGATCATAATTACTTGGCTGAACAGGTTGAGGGAACAGCTTGAATAATGAACAGCTTGTGATGACCCTGCTCATCACAGGGTTGACCAACAGCTTAGACCAACAGTTTTTAATTACCTTTCTTCACAATTAAGTTACTTAATTTCTGTTTTTATTTAACTTAATTACTGCGGATAATGTGGGTTACGTGTGTTAGTGATTAAAAATGGCTCAAGTGGTCTGACAAACGGTCTGACATGGACAACCGTTCCGTTTTCCGTTAACGACCTTTTCAAATCAACCGCCCAAATATTTCTCTCTCATACCCACTCACATTCAAATCCTATAAATACCTCATACTGTTTCATCTTCGTCTTCCTCACTACCACCATAAACCTCCTAAGAACCCTAAACAAATTCGACTAAGTGTCTTGTGCTTCTGCTACTCTCACTACTCTCAAAATGGCTCACGAAAACAACCCTTTTTTACCCGTTTTTGTTGGTGATGATGTACAGAAACACTCATCAGTCACCACAATGCTGACCTTCAAACCCACTAACTACATTTCCAATCGCACAAGCCCCAAAAACTATGTGGGGAAAGGTTATGATCAAATGGTGGAGTTTTTGACAGTTCATTCGTTGAACTACGCTATGATTGCTACTCCTGGTGTCCTGTACCCGGAGATGGTGTACGAGTTTTGGTACACTTGTGCCTACAACCCCAACACCAAAGTCATCAAAGGGACTATTCTCAATGGGACTCAGACCATTGAGATCACTATTAATCTTCTCAGGGAGGTTCTTCATCTGCCCATTGATGATTCATATGATATGCCCCAGCCTGAAAATGAGCAAATGGGAAATTTGCTACGCTTTTGTGGTGTAGCAGAACCCAAAATTGGAGCTACGCTGTACAGGAAGGATCTGTCTCCTACCTACAGCTTTCTGTTTGCCTCAGTGATGATGAGCTTCAGCAGCAAAGTTGGTTCATTTGACCAACTGAGCCGTGATGAAATCCCAATAGTCCTACAGCTGGTGGATGGGACTTCATTGGACATGGCTAAGTGGATCTTCCTGAACTTGAGGAATCTGGTGCAGCAGGAGCCAAGACCAGCTGCTGTTCGATACCCTAGGTTTCTGAGCCTCATATTCAGACACATTTGTGGTGAGCACCTGTACAACTCTCAGCCTTTACTTCATACTGCTGCACTCCCTGTGATAGGGAATAGAGTTTTCAACACAGCTGTTCTTCCAAATGAGCCTCCTCTGTCAACACCAATGAGGAGGTTGTTAGGATTGGTGGAAGGACCCTCTGTTGTGAGGGTGGATCCAGAAGCTGCTCCCAAGAGAAAATCCAAAGCCAGGTCCAAACTTGTTAAGAGGACCATGACAACCACTAAAACTGGGCCTGTGCAAAAGAAGGCCAAAACATCTCAGTCTGAGCCTGAACCCTTAGCCTCTGTGGCTGAGGGGGAGTAGACTCCTCACCCTCGTTCATTCGTTAAACCTCAGGCCTCTGTGGCTGGTGCCTCTGTGGCACCTGAGACTATGGAACAGGCCAACCCACCTGTTTCTGACCCAGTCTCTAAACCTGTCCAGTCTGAACCTCTCATCTCCTCTCCAAGATTACCTACTTCATCCCTCCAATACCAACGCAAATCTCTAGCCAAAAAGACAACAGCCCAAACAACCAGCTCTTCTGTTCCCTCTCAACAGAGTTCAGTTGTAAGAGAAGCCACCCCTGTTGCCTCTCCTATTTTGGGAGAAAGTTCAGCACAATTGGAGCCTGCTTCACTCCAACCTGTGTCCACCCAGAGTCAGCCTAAACCTTCTGGTTCCTCCCAACAGGAACCAGTTGTACAAAAGGAGATAACCACCTCAACTATTCCAGTCTCCCAACAGGCTGAGAATATTGAAAGACAGGAGCCCTCTCCACTCCATACTGAGTCCACACTGTCCCTTACTCAAACTTCTTTACACCTTGAGTCTGCACGAGGTGCCCACACTGCTGGTATAGACCAATCAGCAGCTCAGCCTCAAACTTCTGCTCCCCATGATACAGCTGTTCTACCCCAAACAGCTGCTGAGGGACCAACAACCCAAGCTGATGAACCTCAGGGATCATACCATCCCTTTGATGAGGCTGCTCCTTCTATGCAAATTCCATCAGCAGGTTTCACCACTGCTGATGTTGAAATGCATATCCCATCTCCCCATGATGAGGTGCTTTTACACCAAGGCACTGTAGAGGGAACTCCCACTGGTCTTCATGAAGGTGCTGCAACACAGGCAGCATCTGAAAGGCCCCCAACATCAACCCCTTCTCCTGATGATGCAGCTACAGCCGCTGCTGAGGGACCCTTTGACCCCTCCAAGCTGGGCCACATTACTTTTGCCCAGGCTATGGAGCTTCTCTCAAATGTTTCTCTTCCCTCTCCATCACATCCTCATACACCAGCCTCATCATCTTCTTCTCCATCTACCCAATCTAAACAGTCCACCCATACACCTCCATCTCCAAAAGACCTGCCTTTGAAGGATCAGCTTTCCCTGCTGACCAACAAAGTTGGTTCTTTAGAAACTTCTATGACCTCTCTACCCTCTCTTATTTCAGACTCTGTGTCTGAACAGCTTAAGGGATTCTTTGATCTGTTCAAGGATTCCTTCCCTGCCACTCCACAACCTGATAATTCTCCCCAGCTGCTTGCCTTCACTGCACAGCTGCAAAATGTATCCACATCCCACTCCTCCATTCTTTCACAACAACAGGACTCTGTGTCCTCAATGACAGTTATTTCTCAACAGCTGTCCTCTCTCCTCACTTCTTGCAATACTACTCTTCCTGCCACTCTAGCTAGCTTGAACACACTCATTGGCTCCCTATCCAATTCTGTGTCATCAAACCTTGCTGATGTGCAAGATTCTCTAGAATTACAACTTGCACGGCTTCAAAGTTTGCTTTTCACAGCTTCTAATAGGGAAAATATTGTTAAGCTGACCTCCCTTGCTGATACCCAATCCTCGTCTCTTCAAACCTGTCTTTCCCAACTTGTAGAGGTGAAGGACAACTTGGCATTCTTAGTGAATAGCCTTGTTGGCCCTAGGCCTGCTGCCAAAACTGCTGGCAAGCCTGATGACTTCGTGTCTTCAGGCAGACCAGGTGTTGAAGGTGCTGGTACATCTCCTTCAAAGGGGGAGAAGTCATTTGCCTCGAAGACTAAGTCTAAGGGGGAGAAAATTTCTTCTCCTAAGGAGAAATCAGTACCTGCAATACTTACTGGTCAACCAGCAGGAGCTTCTGCAACAGGTACAATGGAGGGTGCCTCCCACGCTGCTCAGCCTACTCAGGCTGAATCTCCAATCCCTGCTCAGTCTATGGGGGAGGAATCTATTCCTGAGGGCAGGCCAAGCAGCAGAAGGAGGCATCTGATCCTAGAAGAAGAAAAGGAGGAGGAGGAAAGTCCTGAAGCTGCTGTCACTACAGCAGCTAAAGGAAAAGAAAAAGCAGCAACTGATCCCCAACAGTAGAAAGCAGCAGAGCTTAAATTTCACAATGCCAGGGCCAAAGAGATAGGTCTTCCCATGCACAAATATTTTGAGTTTAGAGAAGAACAGCTTCAAGCCCTGGAAGCTTTAAGGAAAGAAGAAGAATCTGCCAAAGCTGCTAAGTTTTTTGCACTTCAAGAGGCAAGGAAAGTTAAAATGTCCTCTCTGGTTGTGCAAAAGAGAAATTTTGGAAGCTGCTAAGGGATCAGCAGAAGAGAAGGAAGCAGAAAAAGAAAAAGGTGCTCTGGTCTCAATGACCAAAACTTCAGTGCCCTCTGCAAGAGCTCAATTTCACTTTGACAACCTGGCAAGAAGAAAATTTCAAGATGTTGCTGATAGAAGGCTTGCTAAGGAAGCAATTGTCAAAGTTGTGCCCATATCAAGAAAAGGCAGTTAGTGGAAGTTGAAAATAACCAGAATGGGCGCAGCAGGCCCAGAACTAGAAACATATGACTACACTGATGTTGCACAGATGGGGTACAGAGAATGGATTGAGCTGGCAGTTGCTCTGAGCGAGTCTAAGTCAGAAACTGCTAAGACTGTTAGAGCATACATCAAGAAGCTGATGGAGAGAGTGAAGAACCTTGGCCTGATCTCCAAAGAAGTTAGTGAAGGTGTCTATGTGACACAATCCAAAATAAAGGCCAGGAGGACAAGGAAGGATACTGAGCTGGAGGAACTCCTTATTATGATTGAACAGGGTTCATTGCTGTAGAAATCAAAGGAGTAAATCACAGTCTGCCTAAGGGAGTAGAATTTGAAGATGGCAAGCTGATTGAAGAGCCTGAGCTGGGGGTATTTTTTGTAGATCCCCTGACACAGAAGGAATGCTTTCAAAGAGCATCTGATCTTCACAAAATAGGCCTCAAGCAGCTTGTAGCATTCAGACTGTCAAACTCTTTCAAGCAATCTGTCAAGTGGAGAGCAGCTATTTGGGATCAGCTTAGAGGATTCCATGAAAGAGGAGAGCTCAATCATCTAAATTTTATGTTCTTCAGAGTTGAAATGGAGGAATTGGATGAAACCAGAGAGCACTTAGAGAAAATGAAAGGAGAAGGAATGCCACCACCACCATAGTGAAGTCCATCTACCATCTGGGTAGATGAAGAATGGAAGCTGTCCATCAGTGGACAGGCTTACCATTATCTGCTCCCAACACAAACAGTCCAAAGTCTGATGTACATTAGTTGTACTTTATTTACATAAGTTGTAATTTTTTCATTAGTTGTAATATACATCAGTACTTCAGTTGTACTTTTGTAAGAACATGTGTTGTTCTATGTAATCAAAAATCAGTGTATATATAAACTGATCTTTTACTTTACTTTGATATTGTAATTCTATTTCAGCAAATGTACTGTAAAAATATATAGTGATTTTTGATAAGGCCAGCTTAGACTGGTTATTGCAAATAGGAGGAGATTGTTAGGCACAAAAAGGCCTCAGTCAAACCTCTTCTGCATCTGAGGGGGAGATTCTAAATCAAACCTGTTGATGCATTTGAAGGTTGAATTTAAGGCCTGTTATATGCCTTATTGAGACCTGAAAATGATTTGCAATATCAGCCCAAAGCTGTTCTACATGTTGCATGTGTTGCAACAGAGACAGTTTGCCCAAGCTCCTCAGTCTGCTGAACAGGCTGGACATAAACTGTCTACGCTGCTCTACACTGGTGAGGAGCTTGGGCAGTTTACAAGTAATCTGTTCTTTGTGAACAGAACCTGTTCTTTGTGAACAGGCTAATCACTTTATGGAATGTGTTTCCAAGTCCTCATGTATTGTTTTTGACTGCAAGATCAGTTTACAAAGTCGAAGACAAAGTGGAAATCAGAACTGCTCAGTCTGCCCAAGCTGTTCTGTTACATGAAGACAAAAGGATATTTGAAAAGGGGTGACAGACCTTTTCTTATATCAAAATAGGCCTTTACAAAGGAAGAAAGACAGAAAGTTGACATTCCTTATTTGGTTAAAGGCAATGCAACAGTAGACAAAGTGAAAAGACAAAAGTTCTGCTGCATAAAAGCATGTCTGCTTTTCAGAATGTGAAAAAGCTTATGTTGTCTTTTTAACAAGACTTTCCCTTTTTCCTTTCGTCCAATGAAGAAGCTTCACTTAGATCCTCTGATTGAGTATAAAAAGTATCTTCCAAGGATTGAAGGATAAGCCAAAAAGCTAAGTGCTGAAACCAAGAGTGAACGTGCATTCAAAGTAAGTCTTTCATGCATGCAAGTCGGCTTGAATAAAACAGTGCTCAGTGTCTATGCTGTTCTTGTTCAAGCTGCTCCTCAGAGTCTTGTAAACACAGTGAGTGATTCTTAGTGACTGTATTCATTGTAATTAGTATAAGTCAGTCTTAGACTAGTTAAACATATTGTTGTATCTGTCATCTTTGCTTGAACCTTTCCGCATTCAAGCTCGTTTGTAATTAACATTAGTTAATAATACATACAAACATTGAGAAAATTGTGTGTACTTTTTAAATAGTTGTATTCACCCCCCCCCCCCTTCTACAGCTTAAAGCTATATACTTGGGATATCTTTTGGGACCTACACTTTGGTTATGTCCATTCCATGAATAACAAAACTTATATTAAAATTTATCAAGTAATTTTATAAAACTTAAGTTATAATCAGTTCAATTCCATTCCATTCCATGAATAATAAAATTTATGTTAAAATTAATCAAGTTTTATAAACTTAGGTTATATATAATCAATTCAATTCCATTCTATTCCATGAATAATAAAACTTATGTTAAAATTAATCAAGTTTTATAAACTTAGGTTATATATAACCAATTCAATTCCATTCCATTCCTTGAATAATAAAACTTAGGTTAAAATTAATCAAGTAATTTTATAAACTTAGGTTATAAAACACTTAACTGCTTGAGAAAATGCAGTAACAGCTTGAGAAATTGAACTAACAGTTCGAGATTCGCAAAAATAGAATTTCTCAATTTAACTCAAGTGAGTAATAAAACTTTGGTTAAAATAAATCAAGTAATTTTATAAACTTAGGTTATATATGTTCATTTTCGTTCCATTCAATGACTAATAAAACTTATGTTAAAACTAATCAAGTAATTTTATAAATTTAGGTTATAATCAATTCAATTCTATTTCATTCCATGAATAATAAAACTTAGGTTAAAATTAATCAAGTAATTTTATAAACTTAAGTTATATATAATCCATTGCATTCCATTGCATTAATAATAAAACTTATGTTAAATTTAATCAAGTAATTTTATATAACTTAGGTTATAATCAAATTAGTTCCATTCCATTTCATGAATAATAAAACTTAGGTTAAAATTAATCACGTAATTTTATATACTTAGGTTATATATAAACAACTCCATTCCATTCCAGGAATAATAAAACTTATGTTAAAGCTAATCAAGTAATTTTATAAAACTTAGGTTATAATCAATTCAATTCCTTTCCATTCCATGAATAATAAAACTTATGTTAAAATTTATCAAGTTTTATAAACTTAGTTTATATATGATCAATTCAATTCCATTCCATTCCATTCCATGAAAAATATAACTTAGGTTAAAATTAATCAAGTAATTTTATAAACTTAGGTTATAAAACACTTAACAGCTTGAGAAAATGCACTAACAATTTGAGAAATTGAACTAACAGTTTGAGATTTGCAAAAAATGAATTTCTGAATTTAACACAAGTGAGTAATAAAACTTAGGTTAAAATTAATCAAATAATTTTATAAACTTAGGTCATATATAATCAATTTCGTTCCATTCCATGAATAATAAAACTTATGTAAAAATTAATCAAGTACTTTTATATACTTAGGTTATAATCAATTCAATTCTATTTCATTCCATGAATACTAAAACTTAGGTTAAAATTAATCAAGTAATTTTTAAACTTAGGTTATAATAAATTCCATTCCATTCCATTTCATGAATAATAAAACTAAGGTTAAAAGTTAATGAAATTAATCAAGTAATTTTATAAACTTAGGTTATATATAATCAATTCCATTCAATTGCATGAATAACAAAACTTCTATTAAAATTAATCAAGTAATTTTATAACTTAGGTTATAATCAATTCAATTCCATTCTATTCCATGAATAATAAAACTTAGGTTAAAATTAATCAAGTAATATTATAAACTTAGGTTAATTATAATCAATTCCATTCCATTCCATGAATAATAAAACTTTTGTTAAAATTAATCAAGTAATTTTATAAAACTTAGGTTATAATCAATTCATTTCAGTACCATTCCATGAATAATAAAACTTACGTTAAAGTTAATCTTGTTCTATAAAGTTAGTTTATGTATAATCAATTCAATTTCATTCCATGTAAAATAAAACCTATGTTAAAATTAATCTAGTAATTTTATAAACTTAGGTTATAAAACACTTAACAGCTGGACAAAATGCACTAACAGCTTGAGAAATTGAAATAATTGTTCGAGATTTGCAAAAACAAAATTTCTTAATTTAACTCCAGTGAGTAATAAAACTTAGATTAAAATTAATCAAGTTATTTTTTAAACTTAGGTTATTTATAATCAATTTCATTCCATTCCATGAATAATAAAACTTATGTTAAAATTAATCAAGTAATTTTATAAAACTTAGGTTATAATCAATTCAATTCCATTCCATTCCATTCCATGAATAATAATACTTATGTTAGAATTAATCAAGTAATTTTATAAACATAGGTTATAATCAATTCATTTCCATTCCATTCCATGAATACTAAAACTTACGTTAAAATTAATCAAGTAATTTTATAAACTTAGGTTATAATCAATTCATTTCCATTCCATTTCATGAATAATAAAACTTAGGTTAAAATTAATCAAGTAATTTTATAAACATAGGTTATATATAATCAATTCCATTCCATTTCATGAATAATAAAACTTATATTAAAATTAATCAAGTAATTTTATAAAACTTAGGTTATAATCAATTCAATTCCATTTCATTCCATGAATAATAAAACTTATGTTAAAATTAATCAAGTTTTATAAACTTAGGTTATATATTATTAATTCCATTCCATGAATAATAAAACTTATGTTAAAATTAATCAAGTAATTTTATAAATTTAGGTTATAATCAATTCCATTCCATGAATAATAAAACTTAGGTTAAAATTAATCAAGTAATTTTATAAAACTTAGGTTATAATAATTTCAATTTCATTCCATTCCATTCCATGAATAATATAATTTAGGTTAAAATTAAGCAAGTAATTTTATAAACTTAGTTTGTATATAATCAATTCCATTCCATTCAATGAATAATAAAACTTATGTTAAAATTAATCAAGTAATTTTATAAAACTTAGGTTATAATCAATTCAATCCCATTTCGAAAAAAAAACTTTTGTTATTGATAGAAATACCCTTACTAATACAATAGGATGTATTTTATTTTTAGGAGCATTTACGTCATTTCAATAGAATAATGAAATGGTGGCTTGTAATGACCACGCGCTTACATCCAGCGCCATTTTCCTATTCCTGCCAATCATCTTCTCCAACGTCCGAACAGAGCATCACCATATAATCACAAAAGATACAATCTTATGCAAATCATCATTTCAAACTCTCGGCAAGCAACTACGCAAATCAGATTAACGGTTATGGAGGTTCCAGACGAAGTAATAGCGAGGATATTAAGGTTTTTGGGGGAATCAAGTGCCTCGGAACTTTTTAAAAGCAAGACAATGTAAGTTATTAACCCTAGCATATACTATCGATTCAACTAAGATAATGATGTATTTGCCTATTTAAGAGATAGATTAACGTTAATGAATCGTAGCCCATTTATTAGGGCTTAGATTTTAGATATTCTGAATGAACATGACGTAGTAAGAAATTACAGTTGATAATAATGTATTTGCCTATTTAAGAGTACATTTTATTAAGAAATTACAGTTGATAATAATGTATTTGCCTATTTAAGAGTACATTTTATTAAGCTTTCATGTCTGCATTCATTACAGTTGCAAAACCTTCAAATGAGAAGCAGAATCTGATGTAGTTTATCAGATGATGGAAGTTGATTCCATCCTTCGATGAGGGTTAAGGGGGCCCAGAACTAAACTGCTATTCCTTCTGAGGGAGAAGGGAAACATAAACTTGTTAATGATGGATTGGTACACTTTATTTTCCATGCTTTCTATTGTTTTTTTATTTACCTAAACATAAAATACATATATATGTTTCCGTATTGTCTTGATTAATAACTAAATAATTTTTATGCGGGTAATGAGCCTGAAGGAATGGAAAGGCTCCAACGGGCAGCACGATTGGGAGCGCTTAATGCTATGTTTGTCCTTGGAATGCTGTTAATGGCACAAGGTGGACAAAGCGTAGAAGAGGAAAGGAGCCTGTTGAATGCTGCTTTCAGAAAATCAGCAGGGCGTCGGCAGACGGTGTCAGAAATGACAACCAAAGTCAGACGGTTGTTGATGCATGATCGCCCAAGGCTTGTACCAAGGCATTTCAACAGGTTCAGACTTTCTTGCCAACAACACAATTGGCAAGATGATGCATTACTTAGAGGGTTTCTTTTTGGCAATGAATACATTTTTAGTTGTAATGTTTGTATTTGGTATGCTTGTTACCGCTATTTTATACAACCCTGGGATGTCAATGTATGGTTTTGATACAATTCTATACAGAATACAATGCTAATACTTGTAATTACTACAAGCAAGTTTTGATTTATAATACAATATATGTTTAGGTTTTTGTACAAATGTTGGTTGATCATTTTTGTTGGTTTGAATTCAAATAAGAGTAAATTTCAAAAATGGTCCTTAAACTATACCCAAATTACAGGTATAAGTTATTTAGCTTATATAAGTTTGATTGTTAATGATATTCTAGCGGTTCAAAATATAAGATATAAGTTATATCATTATCGCTTACAAAATAAAAAAAAGCCAGAGACACATGTTAGACTCGAACGTGTGACCAGCCCAACACCATCCACCACCTTTACCACTAAGCTAACTCATGCATATTTGTATTTTTTTCATAAAACATTTCTGATAATTTTCTTATTAATTATGGAGCGAAAGATTTCTGGAATATTTTAAACATGGAGCCAAAATTTATGCAAAAAGTTTAAAGTAGACTTGACAATTTACATTCCTTAAACTTTGATAATTACAGTTAGTGCCTACAACACAATCATTAATATGCTTTTACACTTTTCTGCCGAATCTTCATCATTTTAATCTTTTTCAACTCTCACCAAAAGAACGAAAGGATCATGGATACTGAAACCATGAACAATCAACTTCTTATTGAAAATAATGGTGAGGCAGATGATCATGATGGATATGAATCAGAGGAGTACGATGATTATGATGAACAACATGAGATGGAACATCTGACAATCAATGCAAATCCAATCAAAATAGTTCCGCCGAGGGGCATAACAAGGTTATCTAAGTTTCGCAACCGGTACAGCAGACCCAGTGCATTAAAGCTTAAGGTAACGTTTGATACAATGGATAGGCTAACAGGGGATCACAGAACAGTGTTTGCAAGTTTTTGTTGGAATTAGTGTCCAAGTCACAACCAATTTGTTAATATATTGTTATCTGGCTGGATCCTTTTTGGGTGCATGCAATGAATAGTAAAGAGAAGGTAATTAACTTAAAGATATAATGTTAATTAGTTTGTTAATTTATTATGTTTAATATATTAGTTGGAAACTAAATAATTGATTATATTTGATGAATGAGTTAGTTTGTTAATAAATAGTAAATTAACCGGAAGCTAATAGAATTAATTGAGGAAGTACAGGGGCCAAACTGCAATTAGTTGATAGTCAACAGGACACCCCTTAACCCTAGTTAAGGAGGCCGCCCCTTGAACCCATCCCACATGGGTTTGGGGGTGAATTTCTTGGGTTTCTTAAACCCTATAAATAGGGAACCCCTGCCTGCTTCATTCCTCGCTCATTCAATTCTAAGTTATCTGACGATCACAAGGGATACCGGTTTTTGGACTCTGAGATCTGAACTTAGAAAAGTTATAGTTATTTTCTCTTTTGTTTATTGGGTGTGAACAACTAGAGGCGTTCTTGCTTTAGACGCTTGGCATCCGGTTCAGAGTCTGTTCGTGAAAGCGTTCTTCGTGAAGAAAATTGTGTATTTTCTTAAGGTTAGTTTTTATTGTTCATATCTTTATTTTATAATTTGTTTCTTAGCATGTTTGGTTAGATCCTTTAAGGTTTTACATTCTTGCATGGTTAGGTTATATAATTTTCCGCAAAGTTTTAAATTAACCTAGCAAGGGTATAGAAAACCCATCAGTGGTATCAGAGCCGGTTAACCTAACGAGCTTTGCCCTAATTTTAAGAGATGAAAATTGAAAACTAGTTTAATACTTTCGAAAATTTGTATTTAATTATTTTCGGATTTTTTAATTTAATTTTTAAATTGAGTTTTGTTTTTAAATTAAATTGTTTAAATTTAAAAATTAATATTTAAAAGTTTAAATAATATGCGAAAATTATTTTAATACATCTATCCGAAAAGTTTTATACATTTTCGGAATTTTGGATAATTAGTTTAATTTTAGAATAGTTTTTAACATTAAACTAATTATTTAAATTTTGAAAAAAAATTGTTTATCAAATAATTTTCAAAGATTTCGGAATTTTTAAAAGATTTTTAAAAGGATAATTATGAATTATTAAATAAATTATTTTAAATTTTAGGATTTTGTTAATTTAATTAAGAATTTGATTTTTAGTATTTTAGATAAACATGCCTTAGAGATAAGCTTGATTTTCTAGGTTTATCCTAAATGCTATTTATCTAGAAGTTGCCTTAATTTAAATTAAGTGCTTATCCTAAAGGTTTTAGAAAATTATAATTTATTAGGATAAAATTGTATTATCCTAGATTTAAATTTTGAGGACTTATATGGTTATATATATAGGTTTCGGATTTAATATATATAGTTAATAATTAAAAGTTTCTTAGTTAATCTATTTATTAAAATCGAAAATATATATATAAATATAAATATTAATTTAAACTCTAATATTTTAAATTGTTTAAAATATACCCTGTATTTTAAAATGTTTAAAATAGACCCCTTAATTTTAAAAGTTTAAAATTAAACCCCTAAGATTTAAAAGACATTTATATATGTATTATATATATATATATATATATATATATATATATATATATATATATATATATATATATATATCATTTTAATCTAATTACATCGTCAGTCAATTGATAAATCGGCTCACCCATAGTGAACAAACTATAAACGAGGTATAAGGCGGGTCGCTCTACTTCCCTAAAGGAGTAGGTTTTTAACATCTTCACGCTGACCTGCCTCCTCCGATTCGTTGTGTGTTCAATGGAGCTAGCGATGACTTTTGATAGGATGATGTTCAAATTAAAAATATAATCTAAAGTACTAAAAGAAAATCCCGTTTTAGATATATCAAAAGTGAATTAGTATGCTAACCTATGAAAAATGCACATCTCTTATATGTACTGTTAGTGGAGCATGTGTGGTTTACTGACACACTAATGTGAGGACATACTAGGAGGTGACGTAGGACTCGCGATTCCCGGACTGATCCGTGCCGGGTCTTACGCAGTTTTGCGTGGTTAGATTCACCATCTTGTCCATGATCCTCGGCAACCCAGTCACGGATAGTAGATGAGCATAAACGAGTTTAACATGTCATTGATAAGATTCAATATATCTGAAAAGATCTAGGAATTTTATAGAGATTGAAATCGACAAGAGTTTTGTCCACCTAAAATAAACCTCAGGTTACACTATGTGGACTGGATGAGAAACCTCATGTTTACACTGAGGTATGAGAACAAAGAGTATGTTCTCGATGAACAGATTCCCACACTGAGTGAGAATCCCACCTAGGAGGAAATTGATGCACACCAGAAGCATTACGATGATGCGAACAAAGTGTCCTACATCATGGCATCATCCATGGTTCCTGAGCTTGCTAAAGCCTTTGAGAATACATGGGCCTTTGAGATGAATGCAGCTTAAGGAGATGTTTGAGGCTAAGGCGAGCAAAGAACGCCTTGATTTGGTAAGATCCCTCATGGCCTGCAACCCGAAACCTGGAGCTTCTATCTGTACTTTCGTCCTTAAGATGAAAGGGTACTTCGATAGGCTGGAGGCACTCAATATGGTATTTGACTCTGAATTTTCCACCAATATCATTCATTCTGGATTTCCCGCTATCTATAATCAATTTGTACTCTCCTATAAATATGATTCAGAAGGAGACGTCCATTATGGAACTGCATAATCTGCTCCGAACCGCTGAACAGGGCATCAAGAAAGATGAGACCCCTGTGGCCCCTGTGCTGACTGTCGGTAGGTCTTCAAAGAAATGGACGTCATCCTGGAATGCCCCAAAAGGAAAGTCCAAGAAAGGGTCTCAAGGGAAAACAGAGTCCAGAATTGTGACTGTAAAAGACCCGAAGGAAGCAGTATGCTTTTACTGCAATGACAAGGGACACTGGAAGCGAAGTTGCCCATCAGATGTATGTGGGCCATTCCGATGTGCTACAAATTGGAAAAATCGGTACTATGTCACCTTTACAGATGACTATAGTAGATTTGGATATGTTTATCAGATTAAACATAAGTCCGACACTTTTGAGACATTCAAAAGATCTCAAAGTGAAGTGGAGAATTAACTGGGCAGAAAGATAAAGGTTCTCCGCTCCGATAGGGGAGGAGAGTACCTTAGTATCGAGTTTCTCTGTAACATTCGGCACTAAACCAGGTTAGCAACAATGACTTAATCTGTATTTAATAGCCAATTATAATCTAATCAATGGTCACTAGAAATTAATCAAGGTGATTAACAATGTTATTAGAAAAATTCAACTCAATTAGAATCAAATTAATCGGTGCGATGAATCGGGAAATCAATTAATCCGATCGATTTACGATATGAGGGATTAATTCAACTAAGTACATAATTAAATTATGATTAGTGACACTAATCAAACACTAATACAATTACTTAACATTATTTATGCAAGACTAAAACAATTCATTAAAACAATGCATCCATAAGTATTTATGAATTTACAAGAAAAGGGAAATACAAGAATACATTCTAAATACATTTATACAAAAGAAATGGAAATACACATAATTATGGCCCTAGGCCGGCCACCCCCCCCCCCCCCTCAAGGTACACAACCTCAATATTTTAATCTTCCAACCTTGCACCATCTACATCAACTTTTCATCCCATCATTGTGCAAACTTGCACACAATCTCCATCTTCCATATCTTTCATGATTACAAGACCACCTTTCCTTGCCTTTAAAGAGAGGACATAAACTCCATTCATTTCCACACTTACAACAACAAAAAACCTCTTCTTTTTCTCTCTAAAAATCCGGCCACCACCCCATTCAAAGCCAAAAAAAATTGCAACTTTGCATTCTTTCAATATTTGAAGAGTATTTGGTGCAAGTCTTGCAAGGATTCCAACTTCTACTCAAAGTATTTGGTGCAAGTCTTGCCAAATTTTCAAAATGTGAATTTTGGTTGCGAGAAGTTAAATTCCTTGGACATGTGATCAACAGCCAGGGAATCCAAATTGATCCATCAAAAATCGAGGCCATAAGGAACTGGGCAACTCCTAGAACTCCCACGGAAATCTGCCAATTTCTAGGACTTGCTGGTTATTATAGGCGATTTATTGAAAACTTCTCAAAGATAGCAGGTTCTCTAACAGAGTTGACTCGAAAAGATGTAAAATATATCTGGGGTGAAGAGCAGGAAAAGGCGTTTCAACAGTTAAAGCAAAGATTGTGTAGTGCACCTATTTTATCCTTACATGAAGGGACAGAAAATTTTGTGGTTTACTGTGATGCCTCACACAATGGATTAGGTTGTGTGCTCATGCAAAGGGATAAAGTCATTGCTTACGCGTCACGAAAGCTCAAAATCCACGAGGTGAACTATACGACTCATGACTTGGAGCTTGGAGCAGTGTTGTTTGCTCTCAAAATCTGGAGGCACTACCTGTACGGAATTAAGTGCACGGTGTTCACAGACCATAAAAGCCTTCAGCATATTCTGAATCAGAAAGAGTTAAATATGAGGCAACGTCATTGGGTTGAGCTGCTTTGCGATTACGACTGCGAGATTCGTTATCATCCGGGGAAGGCGAATGTTGTAGCTGATGCCCTGAGTCGAAAGGAACGGGTTAAACCATTGAGAGTCCGAGCTTTGGTCATGACTATACAGTCAAATCTAAACTCTCAAGTCCGCGAGGCACAAGAAGAAGCAGTCAATGAGGGTAACCTACTGGATGAAGCCTTGAGAGGAATGGATAAGCAGTTTGAAATCAAGCCAGATGGATGTCGGTACTTCATGGGCAGAATTTGGCTACCAAAATTCGGAGGAGTAAGGAAGCTGGTCATGGATGAAGGGCATAAAACAAGATATGCTATTCATCCAGGGTCAGATAAGATGTACCACGACTTGAAGGGAATGTACTGGTGGCCAAACATGAAGGCTGACATTGCTACATATGTCAGCAAGTGCCTGACGTGTTTGAAAGTTAAGGCTGAGCACCAGAAACCATCAGGATTGTTAGTTCAACCAGAAATACCCCAGTGGAAGTGGGAGAACATCACCATGGACTTCATCACCAAGTTGCCAAAGACTTCTGGAGGTTATGACACCATTTGGGTGATTGTGGATTGACTTACCAAGACCGCACACTTCCTGACAATCAAGGAGACTGATAAGATGGATAAGTTAACACGAATCTATCTTAAAGAAGTCGTCTCAAGGCATGGAGTGCCAGTATCAATTATATCAGTCAGGGACAGCCGGTTCGCATCAGGATTTTGGCAATCGTTGCAAGAAGCACGTACACGTCTAAATATGATCACATCCTATCACTCGCAAACGGATGGTCAGAGTGAAAGGATGATTCAGACTTTGGAAGACATGCTAAGGGCATGTGTTATCGACTTTGGCAAAAGTTGGGACACGCACCTGCCATTAGTTGAGTTTTCCTATAACAACAGCTATCACTCAAGTATCAAGACCGCTCCGTTCGAGGCACTCTATGGGCGAAAGTGTCGATCACCACTTTGTTGGGCTGAAGTGGGAGATAGTCAGATTACTGGACCTGAGATCATCCAAGAGACTACAGTAATGATAGCCCAGATTCGAAACCGGTTAAAGATCGCGCGGGATCGACAGAAAAGCTATGCTGATGTTCGACGGAAGGATTTGGAATTCTAAGAGGGAGATCAAGTAATGCTGAAATCTCGCCTTGGAAGGGCGTAATCCGTTTTGGGAAACGAGGAAAACTCAATCCTCGTTATATCAGACCATTCGTTATTAGAAAATTATAATTTATTTGGATAAAATTGTGTTATCCTAGATTTAAATTTTGAGGACTTATATGGTTATATATATAGGTTTCGGATTTAATATATATAGTTAATAATTAAAAGTTTCTTATTTAATATATTCATTAAAATCGAAAATATATATATAAATATAAATATTAATTTAAACCCTAATACTTTAAATTGTTTAAAATATACCCTGTATTTTAAAATGTTTAAAATAGACCCCTTAATTTTAAAAATTTAAAATTAAACCCCTAAGATTTAAAAGACATTTATATAAGTATTATATATATATATATATCATTTTATTCTAATTACATCGTCAGTCAATTGATAAATCGGCTCACCCATAGTGAACAAACTATAAACGAGGTATAAGGTGGAACCCTCTACTTCCCCAAAGGAGTAGGTTTTTAATAGCTTCGCGCTGACCTGCCTCCTCCGCTTCGCTGTGCGTTCAATGGAGCTAGCAGTGACTTTTGATAGGATGATGTTCAAATTAAAAGTATAATCTAAAGTACTAAAAGAAAATCCCGTTTTAGATATATCAAAAGTGAATTAATATGCTAACCTATGAAAAATGCACATCTCTTATATGTACTGTTAGTGGAGCGTGTGTGGTTTACTGACACACTAATGTGAGGACATACTAGGAGGTGACGTAGGACTCGCGATTCCCGGACTGATCTGTGCCGGGTCTTACACAGTTTTGCATGGTTAGATTCACCATCTTGTCTGTGATCCTCGGCAACCCAGTCACGGATAGTAGATGAGCATAACCGAGTTTAACATGTCATTGATAAGATTCAATATATCTGAAAAGATCTAGGAATTTTATAGAGATTGAAATCGACAAGAGTTTTGTCCACCTAAAATAAATTCGCTGCGTGATTACGGCGACCCTTTTCATAAAACGAATCGAAAATATGGATCGTAGTCTTAATACAAATTGGGTAAATTGTTTAAGGAATACTTCATACTAACTAAAACTTTATCTCACAGATGTCTACTTGTAATGGTACACCCACTCCTACTCCCAACTACACATCCAACTTCTCACTCCTTTCCGTTCTGGGTAGGGAAAAGTTATCCGGTCCGAACTATGTGGACTGGATGAGAAACCTCAGGTTTACGCTGAGGTATGAGAACAAAGAGTATGTTCTTGATGAACAGATTCCCACACTGAGTGAGAATCCCACCTAGGAGGAAATTGACACGCACCAGAAGCATTACGATGATGCGACAAAGTGTCCTGCATCATGGCATCATCCATGGTTCCTGAGCTTGCTAAAGCCTTTGAGAATACATGGGCCTTTGAGATGAATGCAGTTTATGGAGATGTTCGAGGCTAAGGCGAGAAAACAGCGCCTTGATTTGGTAAGATCCCTCATGGCCTGCAACCTGAAACCTGGAGCTTCTATCTGTACTTTCGTCCTTTAGATGAAAGGGTACTTCGATAGGCTGGAGGCACTCAATATGGTGTTCGACTCTAAATTTTCCACCAATATCATTCATTCTAATTAGTTTGTACTCTTCTTTCAAATGAATATGAATCAGAAGGAGACGTCCATTATCGAACTGCATAATCTGCTCCGAACCGCTGAACAGGGCATCAAGAAAGATGAGACCCCTGTGGCCCTTGTGCTGATTGTCAGTAGGGCTTTAAAGAAACGGACGTCATCCTGGAAGGCCCCAAAAGGAAAGTCCAAGAAAGGGTCTGAAGGGAAAACAGTGTCCAGAATTGTGCCTGTAAAAGACCCGAAGGAAGCAGTATGCTTTTAATGCAATGGCAAGGGACACTGGAAGCGAAGTTGCCCAACAGATGTATGTGGGCCATTCCGATGTGCTACAAACTGGAAAAATCGGTACAATGTCACATTTACAGATGACTATAGTAGATTTGGATATGTTTATCAGATTAAACGTAAGTCCGACACTTTTGAGACATTCAAAAGATATCAAAGTGAAGTGGAGAATTAACTGGGCAGAAAGATAAAGGTTCTCCGCTCCGATAGGGGAGGAGAGTACCTTAGTATCGAGTTTCTCTGTAACATTCGGCACTAAACCAGGTTAGCAACAATGACCTAATCTGTATTTAATAGCCAATTATAATCTAATCAATGGTCACTAGAAATTAATGAAGGTGATTAACAATGTTATTAGGAAAATTCAACTCAATTAGAATCAAATTCATCGGTGGGATGAATCGGGAAATCAATTAATTCGATCGATTTACAATATGAGGGATTAATTCAACTCAGTACATAATTATATTATGATTAGTGACACTAATCAAACACTAATACAATTACTTAACATTAATTATGCAAGACTAAAACAATTCATTAAAATAATGCATCCATTAGTATTTATGAATTTACAAGAAAAGGGAAATACAAGAATACATTCTAAATACATTTATACAAAAAAAAAAGGAAATACACATAATTATGGCCCTAGGCCGGCCACCCCCCCTCAAGGTACACAACCTCAATATTTTAATCTTCCGACCTTGCACCATCTACATCAACTTTTCATCCCATGCTTGTGCAAACTTGCACACAATCTCCATCTCCCATATCTTTCATGATTACAAGACCACCTTTCCTTGCCTATAAATAGAGGACTTAAACTCCATTTATTTCCACACTTGCAACAACGAAAACCCTCTTCTTTTTCTCTCTAAAAATCCGGCCACCACCCCATTCAAAGCCAAAAAAAATTGCAACTTTGCATTCTTTCAATATTACAAGAGTATTTGGTGCAAGTCTTGCAAAGATTCCAACTTCTACTCAAAGTCATACTCTAAATACTTCAAAGTAAGTAAATACTAACTTATTTCATGATACATTTATATTTATATAAGTCTTGCATAATATGTATAATCACCAACAACAACAAGTTTCATAAAAACTCAAGTTTATAAGTTTCTAGTTTTTATTTTTAAGTTGTTTCTTTAAATGTGTTTATGAATATATAAACACATCATAAAAGTGTTAATATTATGAAAACAAGTAATATTTATGTGTTTTATAACTTGTATATAAGTAGTCTTTGAATAAACAACAAGAATCATAAGTTATTTCAAGTTTATAAACTGCGGATTTTCGGCAGAAAATTTATATCGTCTTTGAAAAATCATAACTAATTCATAACTTAACGAAATAAGTTGATTCTTGTCTCAAAAGTTAGATCTATGTCTTAACTATAGATCTGGAAGTTTTCGTAATTTAGTTTGGAGTTTAAGACCTCCAGAAAATATTTGGGAAACCGAAAGTTTGACAGCTCAAAAATGGCCAACATAGGGTTTTCAACAAGCTTTTTTCCAAACCTAAACATCTCGAAAAATGGCCGTTCTTGATTCTAAAAAACCTTTGTATATAGTAGTTTAATGTCCTAGAAAACCAAAGCCTAAAACGTTTTGGAGCTTTGTCAAAAACAGCCCCAAAGTAGGCCGAAAAACCTCCGAAAAAGCTGGAAAATTATATATATATAAACTTGACGTTTTAAGCGGGTTTTATTTATAAACTAGTAATGTTGGGTGATTTAAGACATAAAAATCTATAAATATATATATTATCATATATTAGTGATATTAAGTTCCTATTATCATTTAGGACTCGATTAATCTTGCTCGGTGCACCGTCCATCAACTTATGAAAAATTACACTTTTCGCTCGTTTTTGCCATCCCAAGTTCGGTGAGTCCTCATAGCCCTATTTTTACACTGTTATGTTTTGGGGTTGAAATACATGCTACGTTTTCATATGGACACGAAAACGACTTCATTTCTATTATGTATTACACATGTGGTTCCGTCAGCCCTTATATCATAAACCGTTAATTGCATTTATTTGTAAGCGCGAATATATTGTGGATAGATCTATCGGGAGTCATGTCCCCCATTCAGGTTAGTTCGGGTCGGCTAACAGCGAGTGCATATATATTTAACACACGGTATTACGTATGAGAATACTGCACAGGGCAAACTCATTTTAATTAAGCTTCGGTTGCATGATGGTTTATATGTAATACATAACATGGAATTTATGATTTTATAAATTGAAACTCTACTGTTGCTGTCCATACAAGTCAGATTTACGTGTAAACCTATGAGCTCACCAACAATTTTTGTTGACGTATTTTTATTTTCAGGAAATTAAGGCAAGTGTGCCTTCGGACGTATTTACTTTCAAGCTTCCGCATCCATGGAGTCGCATGCATATTCAAAATTAACGGAGATTTAGCTACATTATTTTGGATATTTTAATTATGTAATTAAATCTCTGTATTGTGCAAACTTCTTTTCTCATATCAGACTATGTAAAACATTGCTACATTTTAAAGTTTTAACGATGTATTTTAAAAACGTCCATATAGTGGTCGTTCGTTATGATTATGGTTATGCTTCCGTGACGTCGCGCTTCATTGCCAACCGAGGTAACGTGGTGTGACATTCTCGATCATCTTAGAAGCTGTGGAATAGTTTCCCAGTTAACTCCCCCTAGGACACCACAACTCTATGGAGTTGCGGAGAGGAGAAACAGGACCTTGTTAGACATGGTCCGATCTATGATGAGTCGAGCAACACTTCTGGTAAGTTTTTGGGGTTATGCAGTAGAAACAGCGGCACATATCCTAAATCTAGTACCCAGTAAGAATTCAAAGACACCATATAAGATGTGGAAGGGAAAATGTCCATCCCTTAGTCACATCAAAATCTGGGGTTGTGAGGTTTTCGTTAGACGAGAAACTCCTGACAAGCTCGCACAAAGATCTAAAAAGTGTCTGTTCGTCGGTTACCCACAAGACTCTTTCGGATTTTTGTTTTACAGACCACATGAAAATGTAGTGTTTGTATATTGAAGAGGAGTGTTCCTCGAGAGGGAAATAATGTCTAAAGAGGACAGTGGGAGTAAGATAGATCTTGATGAGATTCAAGATTCTACCGATGAAGAACCAACTGCAAACACTGACCATCAACGTGAGGCTGAGATGCCTGTTGAACCTAACGACATATCCCTACCATTGCGCAGATCTGGTAGAGTTAGCAATCCTCCTGAGTTCTACTATGGTTTCCATATTGAACAGGATGATATGATTAGTGACAGTACACTAGTCGACTTAGACGAACCAGCTAACTACCGGGAAGCTATGCCAGGCCCTGAGGCAGCCAAGTGGAAGGACGCTATGGATAGCGAGATTGAATCCATGTATGGAAACCAAGTCTGGAACTTGGTTGATCCCACACCCGGTCTGAAGACGGTGGGTTGTAAATGGATATTCAAGAAGAAAACGGATATGAACGGGAAAGTGCACACTCACAAAGCCAGACTGGTGGCAAAGGGCTGTACTCAAACCTACGGGATTGACTATGAGGAAACCTTCTCACCAGTAGCTAAGATTGAATCTATCAGGATAGTGGTAGCCATAGCTGCATTTCATGACTACGAAATTTGGCAGAGGGATATCAATATCGCATTCCTTAACGGGAAACTGACAGAGGATGTGTTTATGACACAACCCAAAGGTTTTGTAGACGCAAAGTATCCTAAGAAAGTGTGTAAGCTTCAGAAGTCCATTTATGGACTTAAGCAAGCTTCTCAAAGCTGGAATCTTTGCTTTCATGAGAAAATCACAGAGTTTGGATTTTCTAGAAGCGAAGATGAGTCCTGCATATATGTCAAGGTCACTGGGAGCACTGTAGTCTTCCTGGTATTCTATGTCGATCACATATTACTCATAGGAAACGACATCCCAACATTACAAAGTGTAAAAGATTGGTTGTGAAGATGTTTCGCTATGAAGGATCTAGGAGATGCAGCTTTTATTCTGGGTATAAAGATTTATAGAGATAGAACGAGACGTTTAATAGGACTGAGCCAAGATACGTACTTGGACAAAATACTGAAAAGGTTCAGTATGGAGAAGTCTAAGGAAGGGAATCTTCCTTATGCACATGACATAATGATTAGTTTTGACATGAGTCCGAAGACACAGGAGGAACGAGACAGAATGAGTCGAGTTCCATATGCTTCGGCTATAGGATCTATAATGTGTGCCATTACATGTACAAGGCCTGATGTCTCATTTGCTCTGAGCATGGTGAGTCGACATCAGCAGGACCCTGGTGAAGGTCATTGGACGGCGGTCAAGATTATTCTAAAGTATTTAAGAAATACCAAGGACAGGTTCTTGGTCTATGATGGACAGGATGGACTCAAAGTAACTGGTTATTGCGATGCGATTTTCCAAACAGATATAGATGACTGTCGGTCACTAACTGGTTAGGTGTTCTTATTGAACGGGGGAGTCGTGACGTGGAAGAGGTCGAAGCAGGAAACTGTGGCAGACTCTACTTGTGAGTCAGAGTATATTGCGGCCTCAGAAGCCTCAAAGGAAGCTATCTGGTTGAGGAATTTCATTAGAGATCTTGGAGTTGTCCCAATGGTTCAAGACCCCATCGAAATATTCTGCGACAACGAAAGTGTTGTTTTGTTGACTAAAGAGCTCAAGGATCATGGAAAATCCAAGCACATTGATCGGAAGTACCATTTTGTCCGTAACAAGGTTGAAGAAGGAGATGTGTGTGAAGAGAGTGCGATCAGAGATAATGTAAAGTTTAGTAATTAGTTTGGATTTGAAATATTGTAACAATGATTTGAAATTGTAATAGATTTGGTGATTAAATAATGGAGATTTATTCATTTGCAAAGTTCTACCATCTTCTATTAGTTTATCGTTGTGTTTCCTTATACATGTTTAGAACCAACTTCCAAAGTAATTAATTTTATTCAAATTCCTCAGTCGTTCGTACTACCGGGAGTTAGTATTGAATTAAGACTGTCATGGAATGTTAGTAGAATGTCAAGAGTTTGACATAACATAGAGATTGCTGCAACATTCATGGGTACTTAATGGAGATTTAAGTATAGGGCACTCACACTTTGAAAGATACTTCATGGATTAAATCATAAGTATTTCCAAGATGATAATATCGTCTATTCTTCAAACGGAGATACATTGAACTTGCGATTTTCTAGTCTGTCATACCTTAGTGCATTCAAACACTGTGCGTAAACTGTCAGTTATAACGGGTGTATCTAGTTATGATATTATTAGTTAGCTAGAGCTATGTATGCAAAGTTTATTCGTTCCTTTTGTCTTATTGGAAAAGCGATATCTATGAGCCCTCTGATGATTGAACGTTGACTCTAGAGTGTCGGGCCTGACCGAGATGAAATTGATGTGTTCAATTAGTCAGTCTCATATAGTCAAATTAATCAGAGATCAGAAACATAATTTTGAAAATAAAGATTGATTATAATCTATGTCTTAGTTTCATACGATATATGAGAATGAAGGAATAGTTGATCCTTATCTAAAGGATTGGCTCTGATGTGACTCAGAGTTCAGCAGCTGTAATGGGTGGCTAGGAAGGCTGGTAATAGAATGTGTTTAGACAAATAGTTGCCAACTTGTCCAAGTGGGAGACTGTTGGAATTAGTGTCCAAGTCACAACTAATTTGTAAATATACTGTTATCAGGCTGGATCCTCGCTCATCCAATTTTAAGTTATATGACGATCACAAGGGATACCAGTTTTTGGACTCTGAGATCTGAGCTTAGAAAAGTTCTAGTTATTTTCTCTTTTGTTCATTGGGTGTGAACAACTAGAGGCGTTCTTGCTTTAGACGTTTGGCATCCGGTTCAGAGGCTGTTCGTGGAAGCGTTCTTCGTGGAGAAAATTGCGAATTTTCTCAAGGTTAGTTTTTATTGTTCATCTCTTTATTTTATAATTTGTTGCTTAGCTTGTTTGGTTAGATCCTTTACGGTTTTACATTCTTCAATGGTTAGGTTATTTAATTTTCACAAAGTTTTAAATTAACACAACAATGGTATAACAAACCCATCAGTTTTTTAGGAGACATGGTTCGTGAGCACATAGGCTTGAAGATTCTGTCATGGAAGAAGGTCGATTCAGAAGCAAGGGCTAAGCTATGGGATGAAATAATGGTTAGTTTTAACCAATTATGTTTAATTTCTAAATGTTCAAAAATTAAACAAGATTGCTGTTAATCAGTTTTGTGTATTTAATTTGTTATTTGAAGCGATATTTTTATGTTGATGAGACATACAGAAAGTTAGTAATAAATCGTCTTGGTGTACATCTAAGGAACTTCAGAAGGCAAATTGAGGGAAAATACATACTGCCCAACAAAGATACACCTTCAAAACTAAATCAAGTCCCACGCAAGTATAGTGCAATTCTCAAGCCCAAGGAATGCGTTGATTACATACAGTATACAAGCACAGAAGCTTACCAGTTTTTGGTTATATTATAATTAAGTCCATACATACATCTTTCATATTATATATTGTGTTTGCAAACGTTTATTAAGTATCATTTTGTTCTGAAATTAAGAAAAAGTCAAATGCATCTAAAGAGGCGCGCTCCATGTCTGTTTATCCGTATACTATGGGACGAGGAGGAAACGAATATGTGAAAAAGAAACTGGTAACTACATTTACAGAACAATAATTTGTTTATGTTTTCTGTTTTCTATTTTCTACTGTATATATATGTATACTAATTGGTTTAAGTTTACATGTGATGATTATAAGTGTGAATTCATATTTCTAGCAATTCATAACAATCTAAACACAATCATATGAACAATTAATACAAACACAATCTGTTGAATGATTAGAGAGAAATATTACAATGATGTTCTTGAGCCTTTCTTGCTTGACACTTCTCTCTAAATTCGTATGTATCTCTATTCTGTCAGTTGCCATTCTAAATTGTTGACTCATGTATTTATACAAAATACAACCTATTTAATATTTACAATAAAGCCCCCTGAACTTCATACAATATAAACTGTTTACAACCCTATTATAAATTGTACCCAACTAACTCCCCCTTAGAGATGAAAACAATTTTAAATTAAAGTTCTCTGTTCAGGTTGATTCATTTCTTGAAGCTGCTTCTTTTCTTTGATCTCTTCTGAGTCTTCAAATCTCTATCTCTCTTCTCTTCAATCTGTGAATCTTCAGATAAAATCTTCTTTATTTGTCTCTCTCTGATCTTCAGATCTCTTCTTCTCTGATCTTCTCTTTTCCTGATAGCACACTCCCCCTTGAATCAATAATAGCTCTCGATTCTTTCCCCTGATCAATTGTCTTGATATGATTTTGCCATTGTCTTCAGTTGCCTTCAAACTACTCAACAATTGTTTATGAACTTTAGCTTTTCTCCTCCTCATGTTGATCATAAGAAATATGAACATCATGCAAAATCTTCAGAGACATTAATGCATTGAATATACAGTTGATGAAATACAACAAAAATTATAATTTCAAACATATTAAAAATTGATTTTCTCCCCTTCAAACTGATATCCTCTCCCCCTATACTAAACAAATCTATCTCACTCCCCCTCAAAAATTTCACTTCCCCTCGAATTGATACTATATATTTTCAGAACAAAAACAAAGCTTTTCAACTTTGGGGAATATGAAACACAATCATTTTGTGAAATAACGAGTCCAGGTCCACATAGGAATCCTGTTTGCACAATAGACAATATCTATGTGACCTACATTTAGCGCCAACATGATATTAACACTGGTAGGATTTCCAAATAGTCATCGTGAAATCTTTTAACATTTAAGAATTGATAAGTCTATAATTTTATTTGTTTCAGAGTCATTTTATGATCATTTTAAGCACCGATACTTCGTATATTCCATATTATTGCTCCAAATTTGTGTTTCAGGGTCAAGAGATTAAAAGAAAGCAACTTGAGAAAATTCAGAGCAACCCGAGCCGAAGGAGGTGCAAGCCTGCGCCACCCTGCGCTCCAAACAGAAAGATCAAGCTGTCCAGATGAGTTCCAGCGTAGCCCAGCATAACCCTAGCCGTACCCCTGGCGTAGGGGGGGGGGGGGGGGCGCAGGCTGCGCTGGGACGGTGTAAAAACGCGTTTTCCAGCCTATGAAATCCTAATCTCGACTCCTCTATAAATAGAGGTCGATGACAGCCATAGAGGGAGGTCCCGAACGCGTGAAAAGAGTTGGCGAAGCTTTGCCGGAGTGGATCTACGATACAAGAACGAAGACGGTGATTCACAATCTACAAGAGGTCTCAGATCTACATTGTTGAAGAGCATACGATGAGCGGCTAATCCCATTAGCCGTTTGCGGATGATCTACGGCTAAGTTTACTCTACTTTAATTTCTTATGTTTTGATGTATTCGTATTGATTGAGGTATTCTACGTGTATGCAAATGATAAGCATTCAGCTATTATTATGATTGTATGTTTTGATTGGTAAAAGCAAGATTGTTTTATAGTGGTATTATTATTTGTGCCGAGTCCATTAGCTTAGGGATTAAGACAAGTAATGAATATTGCATACGATATGCCGAGATTTATTGGTTAAAACATGTTTGAGTAATTTAGTCACGCAATTAATTATGTATATGTGATTGTTGCATGAAATTCGAGTGAGTAATACTTATGCCGTGGTGATTCCGTGAACGGTTATTCGTCTCTTGATTGTTAATCTACTACATTAGTTATTTTGCCATTAATTTTAGTCACAAAGTAATAGTAAGTCATTGATCTAAACAAATCATTCAAATCTACAATTCCCAATTTAAGGTGCTTTCAATAAAACTTATAAGGCTAACTGCCTAATCCTAATTACAAATTCACTCCGTGCGGATTCGACCCTTACTTCTCTGAGCTAAACTGTGGATATAAGGATTATTTCTACGGGTCACAACGACGGCCCGTCAGATTTTGGCGCCGTTGTCAGGGAGTGGTAACGTTAGTTAGGGCTAAAAGTTAGTTTTTGGCCTTAGTTTTAAGTTTACGTATTTATTTTCGGTTATTCTTAGTCTTTAATTTCCTATTATTAAAAAATCACATAAAAAATTAAAAATTCAAAAAGGTAATTGTAGTCCTCTACTTTACCATCAAAAAAATATAATTAGTTTATTTAAGTATTTTAATAGTTTATGCTTACACCTCGATCGGCTAAAGGATTGCCGCTACAATTCGAATCTGAAATCGAAAAAGTGGTTAAATCTCACCGAAAGACTGTCAGGATTCAAAAACAACAAAGATTAATCATGGAGAACTCAAACAAACAAGAGGAAGAAATTCCCACTTTAGAAATTCCTAATTTAGAAGGTCCTTCGATTTCGCCACGAAATCGTGAACAAGAAGAACCTGAGTGTATAGCCGCTAGGATGGGTGAACAAGCGAGACGTACGGTCGAGTCACATTATCACCCTGGTGATGTACCCGATCACTTACCTATTCGATATCCGGAAAATGAGAACGAACCCGAAGTTCGTCCTCAACTTTTCCAAATTCTTTCTATCTTTTGAGGTATGCCTAGTGAGGAACCCTACAAGCACTTAGCTGAATTTACACTATTTGTAAAGCTAATCACGTTCGAGGTATAACCACCCACAGTTTAAAACATCGCTTATTCCCTTTTTCATTAAAAGAGAAAGCTAAGAATTGGTTTGTGTCGCTACCCGCCAATAGCATCACAACCTGTGATCAAATGAAGCGTCAATTTTTCGTTGAGTATTACCACATAAGCAAAACCACTGAGAAACGAAAAGAGATCAACGGTTGCAAACAAAAACCTGGTGAACAATTTTACGATTCATTTGATCGAATGAACGAATTGCTAAGAGCTTGTCCACACCATGAAGTTCCAAAATGGATGCTCGTCAAAACCTTCTTTGATGGTGTGAGTCAAGAAAGCCGGAACATGATCACCGCCGCTACTGGTGGCACGTTTTTAGCTAAAGAAGATGACGAGGCTTGGGAATTACTGAATCAACTTAGTAAAGGTCTCAAAGTTCAAATCCGGATCTTAGAATAAAATCGGAGTTCAAGTAATGGGTATAGACAATTCCTGGAAACATGAAGTAAAGAGTGAAATCTCAGAACTTGGAAAGAAGTAGATCAACTGATAAAGGGTTTTAGCCAAAACCCTGTTGTATCAGTTAACTGCGAAATATGCGGAGATTCATCTCATCATTTTGAAACATGTCCTCAAGTACAACCCACTAAGGAGTATGCTAATGAAGTCTACGGTTTTAGGGCTCATCGGGAGAGGGATAACCGATTTTCAGAAACCTATAATCGGGGATGGAGAAATAATCTGATTTTTCGATGGAAAAATGATCATCCTACCGATCATCAGTCTAAACCAATGTATGAACCACCACAAATAGATTATAAATGTGGTTCAACTTCTGCTGCTAAGGATGAGCGATATTACAATCCGAACGAACGTGATAAACCTCACTTTCATGTGGAGACGAATATGAGTTCTTCACCATTTTTGGAGTTCACGGAATTCATGAAGCAACAATCCGCTTTTAATGAGATGCTAAGTCGCCAAATGGGTCAGATAGCCGAATCGCTCACAAGACGAGAGGAGGGAAAGCTTCCGAGTAACATAGTTCCAAACCCTTTGCACGCATACGGCAAAGAGAAAAGGCATGAGGTGATTGAAGTTTCCAAGGTGACCACCCTAAGGAGTGGTAGAGAAGTAGACAATAAGATTGAGATGCAAAAGGAACAAGAAATAGAAGAAGATACCGACACTGAAGTCGTGTACGAAGAGACAACGAATCCTAAAAAGAATGAAGGTTCTAAGAAAATTAATTTCAAAGAACCGATCAAGGCAGATATCCAAACTCCCAAAGTTGGGGAGGCGGTTAAGGATCAGGACACCACAGCTCCTCCTCCTTACCCTGCTGCTCTGGAAGCCCGAAATCTTCTCCGTATGGCAAGAGAAGGCCACAACCCGAGGATTTGTGGGACTTATTCAATCAAGTCAAGATCAATGTCCCATTGGTCAAGGCTATTAAGCAAATACCCTCTTATTCCAAATTTATAAAAGATCTATGCACACAGAAAAGCAAGTTCAAGGTCTCGCTCCCCAAGCAGATCAATTTAACTGAGCAAGTGAGTGCGATGATCTCTAATTCCTTGCCACCAAAACTGAAAGACCCTGGATCACCTTTGATTCTAGTGACAATTGGAAATGTGCAAATTAAAAAGGCATTACTCGACCTTGGAGCCAGTGTAAATATCTTTCCTGGGAATTTGTTTGACAAACATGATCTGGACCAGTTACAGACCACATATATAATTATACAACTGACAGATCGGTCAACAAAATATCCAAGGGGTATCTTATCGGATGTTATAGTAAAGGTAGAAGATTTTTACTATCCGGTTGACTTTTTAGTCTTAGATACTGAGAGTTCCTTTGGAGAAAATCAACCAGCCATTATCTTAGGCAGACTGTTCTTAGCCACTATTAATGCTCAAATTAATTGTAGAACGGGAGACGTAGATATTGCTTTTGGGAACCGTAAGTTGCGATTAAATGTGTTCAATGCTTCCACCGCTGCTTCAATAGATTCAGAGCATTACATGATTGATGTGGTGGATGAACTTGCGCAGCAGCAAAGTTCATTAATTAATGCCAAGGACCATAAAATATTATTCTTTGCTGAACACGATACTGCTATAATGAAATATGAGCAATGCAACGGGTTTGAGGCAGTCATGGAATCCACACTAAAATCTAAAGAACCACCATGGACCCATAAGACTGAAAAATTACCAATGGACCTGCCTCAATCTGCAAAACCGCCTGTTCTAGAGTTGAAAGCTTTGCATGTTCATCTGAAATATGCCTTCTTAGGTCAGAATGACACTCTATCAGTCATTATTTCATCTGATATGACCAAAGGACAAGTAAAAGCTCTACTGCTAGTAAAATATAAAGAGGCAGTAGGTTGGACTGAGAATGTTGTTGCCGACCACCTATCTAGGATCTTAGTCCTCCCGCTAGACTTAACTGATGTACATTTATAATGAATTTTCAAAATACCATGGTTTCCATTAGACACGGGTTAAATGGACCACCAATAATATGCTAGTCTCTGAACTAATTAGGTTAGAAGATCCCAAACATACCTAGACTAGTATAGGAGCAGTACGTCTGGCTGAAGACGTCAAACTTAGTGCTTCCTAGGAGGCAACCCAGAGAACTTTGTGGGTGTGTTTCTGGAAACCCTCACTAAATAACACTCGTCCACTCGAGATACCGAGGGGTTTAACGGCTTGTTGCACGTGCTAAGTGCAATCGTGATGCCCTACGAAAAGGCGGATTATTTTAATTATGTCTTTGTTTTAGTTAAATGTTAGTGTCACCAACTAAGTTGGGGAGGATTTCCAACCTAATTTAGTTGTTTCTAGATTTAAGTGTAGTTTTATTTAGTTTCATTTATCCCGAATAAGCAAAAAAATTCTATTAAGAATGTGATTGTGTTCATTATCTGCTCATTATAAGTGTATTTATGTGACGAGGACGTCACAATGGTCTAAGTTGGGGAGGATAGGTTCTATGAAATGTTTAATATGATCTAACGAGCCCCACAAATTTTTTTATTAGACTAAAAATTAACCACATGGACAGGAGCTACGACATATCATGAACAACAGAACTGAGCATATTGAGAGGGGTTTGACATTACAAGGATTATCAGGCCGATAGCTTTTGTAATTATATCTTTGGTCCTCTTCCTCCGTACTAGTGATCAGGTACCATCGTTCATTGCTCTTCACATTTGTCATATTTAGATTTGCTTGTTTGTGTTAGATTTTTAATTTTGTTATTTTGTGTCAGTAATTTTGTGTGTTTTATTTTCATTTGTCGAGTTCTATTGAATGTGAATGCTTAGTGCCAACGCAGTCTTTTGAATTTCCCCAATGGCTCTTGTTTGCCGATCAGGTCGTGGAAAATGATGATAAACAGAAAAATGTACCTAGAATTAGTTAGTGTTAGTACGAAATTCTAGAATTAAGTTAAGAGTCATGATAATAGTTAACATTTTTATGTAAGTTGAGTTCAAGTAAGTTAAGATATATTTGTGCTTAAATGAAAATAATGTGTCAAAAGATTTTGGAAAACTCATGCAATAAGGGGGAGAGCTTAATCATGTTTTTAGCCTCAAAAGATTCGAGGGTAGCCTAGTAGGTTCGGGAAATTAAGTCCTACGGGGTATCATTCATGCCTAATCCCCTAAAACCATCTGTTTTGGGAGCGGTTGACCCAAATTCCGTTACATGGACCAAGTAGGAAAGCATGATAAAACTCGAGTTAAAGAGAAAAATATATATATAAGCATGGTAATCAAAAACCAATATTTGTCGTATACATGCATAGAGGGAAAAGATGGTCAAAAGACCCACTTGTTTAAGCTTGTAACCTTGAGCTAAAAGAGTAATTTTCCAAGAGTGAGATACATTATAATTACTTGGAGAAAATGTGTTTTAACCGAAAATGTTATTTAGCTTACATTCAAAATTTTAATGCATTATTGCGAAGGCTGACTTAACCTAGATTTATTTGAACACACTGCTAATACAGTCGGTACATAGTTAATTCTGATTCTAAGGCTTGCTCGGGGACGATCAAGAGTTAAGTTGAGGAGGTTTGATAAGTCTATAATTTTATATGTTTCAGTGTCATTTTATGATCATTTTAAGCACTGATACTTCGTAAATTCCATATTATTGCTCCAAATTTGTGTTTCAGGGTCAAGAGATTAAAGGAAGCAACTCGAGAAAATTCAGAGCAACCCGAGCCGAAGGGGGCGCAGGCCTGCGCCACCCTGCGCTCCAAAACAGAAAGATCCAGTTGTCCGGATGAGTTCCAGCTTAGCCCAGTGTAACCCTAGCCGTACCCTTGGCGCAGGGAGGGGCGCAGGCCTGCGCCTGGCCTACGCTGGGACGGCACAAAAACACATTTTTCAGCCTGTAAAACCCTAATCTCGACTCCTCTATAAATAGATGTCGATGGCAGCGATAGAGGGAGGTCCTGAACGTGTGAATAGAGTTGGTGAAGCCCTGCCGGAGTGGATCTACGATACAAGAACGAAGACAGTGATTCGCAAGCTACAAGATGTCTCTGATCTACATTGTTGAAGAGCATACGATTAGCGGCTAATCCCTTTAGCCATTTGCGGAGGATCTATGACTAAGTTTACTTCACATTAATTTCTTATGTTTTGATGTATTCGTATTGTATGAGATATTCTACGTGTATGCAAATGATAAGCATTCGACTATGATTATGATTGTATGTTTTTGATTGGTAAAAGCAAGATAGTTTATAGTGGTATTATTATTTCGTGCCGAGTCCATTAGCTTAGGGATTAAGACAAGTAATGAATATTGCATACACTATGCTGAGATTTATTGGTTAAAACATGTTTGAGTAATTTAGTCGCGCAATTAATTATGTCTATTTGATTTTTGCATGAAATTTTAGTGAGTAATACTTATGCTGTGGTGATCCCGTGAACGGTTATTCGTCTCTTGATTGTTAATCTACTACGTTAGTTATTTTGCCATTAATTTTAGTCACAAAGTAATAGTAAGTTATTTATCTAAACAAATCATTCAATTCAACAATTCACAATTTAAGGTGCTTTCAATAAAAATCATAAGGCTAATTGCCTAACCCTAATTACAAATTCACTCCATGCGGATTCGACACTTACTTCTCTGAGCTAAACTGTGGACATAAGGATTATTTTTGCGGGTCACAATGACGGCCCGTCAAGAATTTCTCTTATTTATTCCGGCTTAGTCATATTGGACTAGCTGTTTATAGTCGCGCAGACTGTTAGATTCGATGTGTCCTAAAAGTATATATAATCAGCTCTAGACACAATGTGCATCAAATGAAGTCGGAGACCGGAGGAAATGTCTTCCTTGTTTCAATATCAATAATATCCAAATGATATATCCATAGAAATGTGTTATATCTCCGTGATTATTGAAACATAAATCTTTTAAGACATAACTGAGTGGTTGGAGGGGTTAAGTGCATGCGTCACTGGGTCCATGACGTCTGTTTCAATATCAAGTCACTTAGGGGTTGACAGATTATGTGGTTTACCCAGCAGACATAGTGAAGATAGGATTATCATTTCTTAAAATCCTTTCTCAACTCTCAGCTCTCAGCATTTTTCAACTAACCTCCCTTCGGCTCACTTTTCAGAAGAAAATTCAGTCAGCTTTATAGTGAAAGCATGAACTAATGCCCTACCATCTCCTTTCAATATACTCTTCTCATTTAATTTTACTTCTGTTCAACCCTGCTAGTATCCCGTGATAATTGACACTTCTCAACTACTTGACCTAAAGTACCCTCACCCACACAAACTATAGATGGTTTGCTCCTTGGGTAGGTCTTTTGGTTCTGGTTAGACCATAGAAGCGATATTTATGCTTATCACTCAGTTTGATGCATAATCGGAGTCAGTAGAAAGATTTTCAGCTTTGACACTCAAGGGATATCAATGATTATGTGATATCGGAGATTATATTCAGATAATTTAGGAGATATCAGAATCAAAAGGAAAATCTATTATATGAGATGAAAAGAATAAGATTTTCTTGAAAGAATTAGCACTTGAGAGATGACGGGAGAATCCAGTATGACTTAGAAGAGTTATAACAAAGAGAATCTCAGAAGAAATGAGATTATGAAAATCAAAGTGATTAGGTCAATTAATATCAATGATATATTCAGAGAGTCAGAAATTTTTTTCTTTTCATCTTAAACTTCTTTTTATGTGTGTATCAAATATTTTCGTGAAAAATCACACGTAGTTGTTGAAAAATGTCATCGTCAAAGTATCTGAATTCAGGAGTTGAATTCAGGACAGGAATTCCAGTAAGATTTTTCTCTCAGACTCGGGTTCTAATTGGAGGTGTTTAGAAGCCATCCGTTGAAGACCGGGTGTTAGATATTTAATTTCGATCATGTGGACCTATTTTGTAATAATTATTTACTTATTGTTTAGTCCTGTATTTATTTCCTTTGTATTTTATTTCTATGTAAAAGTCAAGGGACCAAAGGTGTCATTGTGTGATAGTTAATAAAAGGAGCCTATGTATAGGCTCCTAGGGTTTGTAACCTTGTACACGGTTGAATATTCAATATACACTATTGCTGCCGCCAACTTACATATTCTCTCAACATTCATATTGTCTTCTTCATCATCTCACAATTATTGAGCTTGATTCTTCTTGTGATTGATAAAAGAAACATTAAAGTGTTGATTTATAAAGGGAATACATTACAACATTTGGTATCAGAGCTAAAAAGGTGGATTTCAACTTGCATTCTTTCGGATTTTGTTGGGTTTTCTCATGTTCTTCGAGTTCTTCATCATCTCCATCGGTTAGATCCATTTAACCTTCTGTTTTCTGCGTTTTTTGTGTTATTATTGTCATATAATCATCACAATATCATCCTCTACTGATTTAGAGCTTATTAATTAGGTTCACTCTATCCATCAAACTCATCATCAATCGGCTGTTTTTAAAAGTTTAGAAAATATGGGTTTAGTGGGTTTTTGCTTGTGTTTTTACTGATTTTTAAGTGTTTTGGTATATTTTAAAACATCAAAAGTGTTTAAAATAGTTTCCTAATCATTTAGAAACAGTTTTAGGCCGTAAATCTGCTAAAATCTAAATCTGAATTGTTCTGCACTTTGAATATTTGTTTAATCCTGCTGTTATTCGGACCGACCTGTAGCATTTCGGACCCCATTTCGGACCAACTAAGACCCTGACTTCGGAGCATTTCGGACCTTCCAAGACCCTAGTTCGGACCACATTTCGGTCCACTTCGGACAAAACTTAGGTGTATTTCGGACCATCACTGTGCCCATTCGGACCTTCTTTCGGTCCCATCCGAACTTCGGACCATCCGAAGTTCAGATCAGGCACTTCCATTTTCATATTTTGACTTGTGCTTTAATTTACACTCTCATTTCGGACCATTCCATTTCGGACCAACCGAATCCGGTCCATCCGAATTCGGTCCCCGTTCCTGGACTATTTCCTAAGTGTTAGTCCGAATTAGCCAATGTTCACCCGAATTCGGACCATCTGAATTCGGTTCCTTCATTCTTCCGAACTAGGTCCCTGCCTTGTCCGAACCAAGTCTTCATCCGAATTCGGCCCCCGTCCGAATTGCTTCCCATCCGAACCAAAGGTTCATCCGAATTTGGTCCCTGTCCGAATTGACATCCATCTGAACCAGTGTGTTCATCCGAATTCGGTTCTCGTCCGAATTACTGTTCTATTCCGAATTACTGTTCATCCGATTTATGGTACATCCGAACTCAGAACATCATCCGAATTAGTACCATCTAGTGTACTATTCATTCACCGTCCAGTCCATCCGTTTCAAGATTCCACCTTCAAGATCTTATTTCTTCAATCAGCACCCTAATCATGTCTCGTGAAGCTCTACTACTCGGATCCGAGAACAGACCACCTGTTCTCTATCCTGACGAGTATGAACAATGGAAATCCCGGTTCCTCAAAGTTGTTGGAATGCAACCTCTTGGAAACCTAATGCTTCAGTCCATCTCTGAGGGCCCCGTGATCTACTATCGGGAAATCGCAGCTAGACCCGAGGCTGACCCCCTTGTTCTCGCTTCAAAGGTTGAAAGAGAACCAGCTAACGACGCCGAGCGTGACAGGCAGCATGTCGATAAGAGGGCGGAGTATCTGATCTATCAGGCCCTCCCCACTGATATCTTGGTTGGAGTAAACAGCAAAATGTCTGCTAAAGAAATGTGGGACGAATTAGAAGTGCAAATGCTGGGGGCAGATCTCGATGACCGCGCTAAGATAGAGGAAGCTAAGGCTAAGTTTACAGAATTCTGTGCGAAAGACGGGGAGTCGTTACAGACTACGTTTACAAGGTTTTGGGCAGTCCTAAATGAGTTAAACAAACTGCACATTAAAAATGACAAGGATGACATAAACATCCAGTTCTTTTCAGCCTTAGCCCCCGAGTGGCAGATTGCTTGCCGGGCCACACGACGGGTTCTAAATATTCCTGAGGTATCGATCAATGTCGTCTTCAAAGAATTGAAAAAGTATCAAGGGGATGTGGATCACCAGAAACAGATGGCAAATCAACTCGCATCCTTACTACTATCTGCTAACACTGGCATCAAGCCCAATGATTCCCAAGCCTTGTTCACTAACACCAATATTCCCACTCCATCCTTTGCACAAGGTTCATCTTTATCACAGTACAGGTATGCTTCTCCTCCACGTGAGGTAATAGATGAGGAAGAAGCCGCGATTCAGGAACAAATAGCCTTGAGGACAAATCGTCTCCAAGAACGACGTTTTTCTAAGAAGACTGACAATCAGCTCTGCTATGACACCGGTCCGCGGAAGTACTCTAATGAAAGGAGAGATGAATGACGTGATGATTATCGTCGGGATGACTATCGCAGGGATGATAGGGATAAGAGGAGGTACGACGACAGACGAGACTATCGAGATGATCGCCGCTATGAAAGGCGAGACGATAGGCGAGAGGATCGTAGGGATGACAGGAGAGATTATGATCAGAGAGACGACCGTCGTGATGACCGTAGGGACGACCGCAGGGATGACAGAAGAGAGACTGAGCGTAGGGATAGAAGGAGGGATGATAGTCGAGAACATCGCCGCGCCGACAAGAGGTCGGTTGAAAGAAGAGATGAGAGGCCGCGAGCCGAAGAATCAAAAGGCGCCGAAGAGCGTCTCTATTACAAATGTGGGAAACCGGGCCACTTTGCCCGGGAATGCAGCAACAAGTTTGACAGAGACGTCGCCTACTATGAGCGGAAATTGGAGGCCGCTAAGAAGCGAAACGATGCCATGGCCCTCATCGCCCAGGAAGACTACTGGGATGCTGAAGATACCGACGAGGAAGATGATAAGGGCAAAAATTGTTATATGGTTTATCGTTTGGGGTTGGATCACTGTGCCATTTCTAATGCTTCTACTTTAGATCATGCTGATGAGGGGGAGACAATGACAAATCCACCAGCATGTTTGATGGCTAAATCCGACGATGCCGAATGCTCATCATCCAGTTCAGAGACACAAGAATATATTCCAGTTACATTCAAGAGCATGTAAATAACTTATCTGTAAATAATGAATGTACATTGCACACACATATACTTGATCTACAAGCTAGGTTAAATGCTGAAATCGCAAAGTGTGTACAGGCTGAACATCTAGCTCAAACTTTAAAAGAGTCGTCTGAATTATATCAATCAAAGTGGTTAACTAATCACAATGTTATAAAACAGATGTTAATCGAAAAAGTAGATGTTCAGGACAGGAATATATATCTTGAATCTTGTATGGATAGGTTATCTAATGAAAAACTGTCGTTAAAGGAAGAAATATCTGTACTTTCAAAACAATTAGAGACAGTAAATATGGAAAATATAGACAGTTTAGAAAAATATAAAATGATTGAAGAAGAAAGAATAAATTTGTACTCACGAATAAAGACCCTTGACGATGCATTTTTAAAAAGGGGTGAAACTAAACAAACTATTCACTTGATTCAGCCCAAAGAAACTAGGTTTTACCATTCTAAACAAGGAATCGGTTTTAAAAATCCTAAATATTTGGAAAAGGCCCAAAAAGTTTTACCTTTATTTTATGACATGAACTATATGGGAGCTGGACTTAAATCTTTCTTTTTTGAGTCATCAAAAGAAGTTTTAAACCAAGAGAATGAGAAACGTGTTGAAAACAAAGAAAAAGAAATTTCTTTTCAATATGAAGAACATAACGAGAGTTATCCTTCTAGAGTACCCACTTTAGAGGAAGCCATCTTGTCAACTTATTCAGAAGCTGAATTGAAAACAGAACCTGTAAAACTAATTCCTCAACTTTATATTCCATCAAAAGTTCTTCAACATCAAATAAATGTTTTAGAAAAGGAATTGAAGTCGTCTCAAAAGGTGAAAACTAATTCCCCATGTGTGTCATCCAACAAAGGTAAGACTAAAGCTGAAACTTCTTCTTTCATTAATAAAGGTGAGTGCTCAAAACCGTTTAAAAATGAGGTTTCTAAAAAGACTCAGATCCAATCTAAGTCTTTTAAGAAACCCACTCACCCACAAAAATAAAATTCTGTAAAGTCTAAATCTTTCATGCATACTAACTCTAATCGTTCTGTTCCTACAGATTATGTAAGAAGAGTTCCTAAAACCACAATGTGTGTACCAATGTATCGAATTCCGTTGCTTGTTTAAAGTACTCTTTCAGTGAATTATTTAATCTATGTCCAACTCGTTATAGACGACAGGTTCCTGAAATGAATACTTATGTGCCATACCCTGTTAAAAGAATTCGGAAAAAGAAAATAAAAAATGTTGAATCATCAGCCAAAAATAAAATTGAGACTTGTCCGTTGCCGAGGCCCAAAACCAAAGCAAAGGTCAAAAAGGTCTCAAAAAGTCAAAACCGAAGGTAATTTCATCGCCTAAGGTTCCAAAGCCCAATAAATCCAATCTTCAATGGATTCCAAAGGGCTGTGCATCCGGACCACACATAAATGCTAAATGGGTTCCTAATACTGCACATGTGTCATATACATCTGGAACTCCTAACAAAAAGGGACCCAGATTGAGATGGGTACCCAAAGTTGTGTGATCTTTATGCAGATGGTTCTTGGTTACATCTGATCAAGACCCGTTCTTCAATGAAATGGCTTCTAGTTACCATAGACTAGGACCCGTTCTTTTGCTTGTCGGTTGTGCTGAAACCGACACGTTTGGCTTCTGTGCACACAGCTCAGGGCCCGGTCTTAACTCATCATGTTTTCTGAAGATCTCGGTTCAGAACACGGTTTGATTGTAAATTAAAGATGGATGTGTTTGAATGCATATAGTTTTTCATTATATGAATTTATTTTCTTTTCAGGCTAAATCCATCTGGTATATGGATTCGGGTTTCTCCAAAAATATGACGGGGAGAAGAGAATTGCTGTCCAACGTAGTTGAACAATATTGTGGGACGGTAAAATTTGGGAACAACCATCAGGCTCATATTAAAGGATACGGGGACTTAGTTCTAAATAATCTAGTCATCAAGGACGTTGACTTTGTTGAGGGATTATCGCATAATCTATTTATCATAGGACAGCTCTGTGACAAAGGACTAGAGGTAACGTTTAGGGCTAAGAACTACAGTGTAAGTAGTATGGATGGAAAAGAAATCTTATCTGGTTCCCGAAACTCTAACCTCTACACCATTGACGTAGCCAAGCTCATAGTAAAGGATAGCATTTGCCTCTTATCAAACGCCTCTTCAAAAGACTCTTGGTTGTGGCATCAAAGGTTATCCCACTTGAATTTTGACAATATCAACAAGCTGGCTGCGAAAGTACTGGTCAAAGGTCTCTCTGAATTGCGTTATGAAAAGGACCATCTTTGTGGAGATTGTGAGAAAGGAAAGATGAAACGATCATCTCACAAACCAAAACCCGAACCATCAACAAAAAGAGTATTGGAGTTACTTCACATGGATTTATGCGGACCGATGCGGACTCAGAGCATAAACGGGAAGCGATATGTGTTGGTTATCGTTGATGACTACTCACGATATACCTGGGAAGGTTTTTGCGATCCAAGGACGTGATAGCTCAAGAAATCATAGATTTTATAAAGAGTGTCGAGACCCAACAACAGCTGTCTGTTCAATCAATCAGATCCGATAACGGCACAGAGTTCAAGAATTCGGTAGTTGAGGGCTTCATTCGATCCAAAGGTATTCAACATCAATATTCTGCTGCTAGAACACCACAACAAAATGGAGTCGTTGAAAGGCGTAACCGTACGCTTGTGGAATCCGCTCGTACAATGCTAACATACTCAAAGCTACCTCCATTCTTGTGGGTCGAAGCCGTATCTACAGCATGCTATACACAGAATCGCTCCATTATCCATAAGCGCCTTAATAAAACTCCTTATCAACTCTTTCTGAATAAAGTGCCTTTTATCAAGTACTTACGTGTATTTGGTTGCAGGTGCTATGTGCTGAACGATAAAGACAACCTCGGGAAGTTTAACGAAAAAGCGGATGAAGCGATCTTCATTGGATACTCATCCAACTCGAAGGCCTATCGCGCATTCAATACCCAAACCAGGACAGTCAATGAAAGTGTGCATGTCACATTTGATGAGTTGGCTGAACTGGCACCCGAAGTTGATCATACAGGACCTCGCATTACACAAATGCCTGGAGACTCTTCTACTCATCCTACTTGTTTTTCTTCTTCTGATTTAGTTAATTTGGTTGATCCTTTTTACGTAGAATTTTTCGGTCCTAATGCTAATGTGTCTAATGTTGTCAATAATGTAGGTAATCCATCCAATTCAACCGCGCCACAAAGTTTATCCGCTCCATCTTCATCCACATCATATCCTCATCCATCAACATCATCCACTGAAACATCCGCAGTTGAATCTACTCTTGTAATACCCTCACATATTATGCCAAATATCCTTCCTTCATTTGAACACTCGGAAATCGAACTGGGACTAGTGGTACCATCACTTGAAACCATTGACCATGAATCTTCATCCATCCCCACTTTAACCACTGAGATTCCATCCTGAGCAGCCTTTCCAGACGAGACCAAATGGACCCGAAGTCATCCAACCGATCAGATCATTGGTGATGTTTCAACTGGAGTCCAAATACGTACGGCGTCTGTTAATGAATGTCTCTTCGCATTATTCCTTAGGATGATAGAGCCCGCTCGTGTGGATGAAGCCCTAAAAGACCCAGACTGGATAGTTGCAATGCAAGAGGAACTCAACCAGTTTGAACAGCTTAGAGTATGGCGGTTACTTCCCAAACCAAAAGACCGTACACTGATCGGAACTAAGTGGATCTTTAAGAACAAACGAGATGAGAACGACATTGTGATAAGGAATAAAGCGAGACTTGTTGCCAAAGGCTACCGACAACAAGAAGGGATAGACTATGACGAGACCTTCGCTCCAATTGCACGGATCGAAACAATCAGAATCTTCTTGGCGTTCGCGGCACACAAGGACTTCAAAGTGTACCAGATGGACGTCAAGACTGCCTTTCTTAACGGTGAACTCAACGAAGAGGTGTACATTGAACAACCACAAGGATTTGTTGACGCACATAAACCTGACCATGTTTATGTGCTAGACAAAGCCCTCTATGGTTTAAAACAAGCACTTCGCGCATGGTATGATAGTCTTTCTAATTTCCTTATTTCTGTCGGTTTCAGCAAAGGTGTGGTGGACACAAGTCTGTTCACGAAAAAGGAAGGCCCACATATAATGCTGGTACAGATATATGTCGAAGACATTATATTTGGATCTACTGACAGTAACTTCTGTAAGGATTTTTCAGCTCTCATGGGGTCCAGGTTTGAGATGAGTATGATGGGGGAAATGAATTTTTTTCCTCGGATTACAAGTCAAACAACTTGAGAATGGGATTTTTGTGAACCAGTCGAAATATACTCTTGACATTCTCAAGAAGTATAAGTTGGACTCTTGCACGAGTATCGCAACTCCCATGGCCTCCAACTGTAAGTTAGACACCGATCCTTCTAGGAAAAGTGTCGATTATACAACTTAAAGAGGGATGATAGGATCCTTACTGTATCTGACTACTAGTAGGCCGGATATAATGTTTTCAACATGTCTTTGTGCTCGCTTTCAGGCCGACCCAAAAGAATCACACCTAACTGCGGTAAAACGCATTTTTCGTTATCTTAAGGGTACACCCGATCTTGGTCTATGGTATCCAAAGGGAACCGATTTGATCTTACAGCTTTTTCAGATGCTGATTTTGCAGGTTGTAGAGTTGACAGAAAAAGCACGTCGGGAGGAATGCAGTTCTTGGGAGATAGACCGGTGAGTTGGTCCTCCAAAAAGCAGAATTGTGTTTCAACATCCACAGCTAAGGCTGAGTATGTAGCAGCTGCAAGCTGTTGCTCTCAAGTGCTGTGGATGAGAACACAATTACACGATTATGGATTCTCACTCACCAATATCCCAATTTACTGCGATTCTCGAAGTGCAATTGTCATCTCTTGCAATCCCGTGCAACACTCTCGAACGAAACACATAGATATTAGGTATCATTTTATTAAAGATCACGTAGAAAAGGGAACCATTGAGTTGTATTTTGTTGGCACGGAATATCAACTTGCAGATATATTTACTAAAGCTTTAGACGGACCTCGTTTTTAGTTTTTTGTATCCCATATCGGCATGTTGAATCCGCCTTCCAATTAAATAGCAGATTTTGTCTTAAATAATTCTATTTCAATCTATCATGTTTGAAATTCCTTTATTTTAGAAAATATCTGTTATTTAAATTTGAGGATTGTGTCATAAAATTGAAACTCAATATTTCCTTATCTATGTACATTTTTAATAATTAATGATCCTGACAAATTGCTGTGCGAATTGTTCATCACTGAGTGGGACGCAAAGATAATCCAGGTTTGTCTGTATCTTTAAGGCTAAAAAGGTTCAAGAACTTAATCTGAAAAGAATAAAAGAAGGGAAGCGGTATTCATTTGAGGGAGAGTATAGTTAGGATGTTAATTTTTATAATTCTTTGTTTCTTTTTAATTTCAGTAGTTAAAATTTTAAAATTTTAGGTTGGTTATATTTTAGTTTTTCTTTAAGTTTAACTTAATAGGTCAGAAAATCCCAAAAACATTTTAGTTGTTCAAATTTATCAAAAAGCCAAAAAATATTTTATTTTATTTTATTTTATTTTATTTTAGTTCTGTCTTAACTTAAATACTAAAAGAAAATATAAAAAATATTTTATTTTGTTTTTGCTTATTTTTTGTTTCAAAGAAAAACACAAAAAGATATAATAAAAATTGGGCAAAATTTTTTGTTTTCATTTATTGTTAAGGCCCAATAGTTTCTTTATGTCTTGTGTGTGTGTGTGTTGTGTGGACAATCCGCCGGCCCATGCAATCTCTTTGGGCGCGGATCTTCTGACTCGACCCGACCCGAGCGCCTATAAAATGGCGGGTGAACGGTCACACACTCTTCTACCTTCATCTTCAAGCTTCTTCTCCTTCTCTCTCTTTCTCCCGTCGCCGTCCACCGCCCAAACCACCATTACCACCGATTCAAGCATCGTGACACCTCGTTTTTCTCCGTTTTTCTTGCATTTTTCGACTTCTGCACTACCAGGTAACATGTTTCTAACTTTATTTCAGTGTTTAACTTCATATATTGTTTGTTTGATTTTCAAAATTTTTGTAGTTTTTTCATTTCGGTTTTTCTTAATTTTAGGTAGTTTATTGTGCTTTATTTACTTACTTGTAGTTATATAAAATGTTCCTTATATGTTTTTAGTCTAGGATCTTTAATTTCATGCATTTTTATCAAAAATTTTAACTGTTCACGTTGCATGTTGCATGAACACATTAACTGCACTGATGCACTTCGGACATCCGAATTCGGACCAAGCCCCGAATTCGGATGTACCACTTATACATATTTTCAAGTTTTTCAAAATATAAAGACCGAATTCGGACCACTGTTGATCCCAATTCGGACCTTCACAGAAATGCCAAAATTTTCCAAAGTTCATTAAGTCTAAGTTTGTTCAGTACTGTTCATCCGAAATCGGATGGGATCCGAATTCGGTCTCCATCCACATTCTGTGTTCCATCCGAATTCGTTCCATTTGTTTCCATTCAATGCATCCCATCCGAATTCGGTCCAGCATCACCCATTTCATCCGAATTCTATCCATCCATTATCATTGCTTACATGAATTTCGGTTCTCATCCGAACTGCCTTCAGCATCCGAATTCGGACCATCATCATTCTTCATATCACCCGAATTCAGACCCCCATCTGTCATTCATCATACATCATCCGGATTTCGGCCAGACCTGAATTCGGTGGCACTGTTCATCCGAATTCGGTCCATCCGAAATCCAACAATTAGCATCTTTTTCAATTTTTCACTTTTTGCATTTTTACTATAAATCAAAAATCCAAAAATATTTTCATTCCGGTGCACCATTGTTTAGAGTTAGGATTAGTGTTTGAGTGAAAATGCCTGTTCTAACATCGGTCTCTTAACGATTGACTTTGGACTTTATTCTAAAGAATTTTATTCTACTAATAAAGACCCGATGCTTTAAACAGATCAGGCAGTTTCTATTTCACACTTTTCTAGACTTCATATCAATGTCTTATCATTTAAATTGTTTTTCTCTAACTTTGATGCACCTTTGCAGAAATGATGGAACCAGCTGTTGTTCTTACCCTACCCCATCCACCGATTCCCAACAATAATGGCCAACTACCCGAAGATTCTATTCTTCCACCATCTGAGTTTGTCGAGTTCATACCCCATAACTGGCAGCCTGATGTGTCCATCCTCACAAAAGAACCACAAACTCAACCTCTGATTCTTTTGAAGAAGGAAAATCATTAAATTATTTAGTAAGATGAGATATTTGATCTTCCAATCCTTTGATAATGACCAAATAATAATTTTGTCATTATCAAATGATTGATAGTTAGTTTTAAAAGATTGTTCTTTGATGAAGAACATCTTTCTTTCATCTTCAAACAATTCAAATTTTGTTTTAAAATCTTGTTCTTTAAGCAAGAACTCATGTCTGTCCTTCTCAATTAAATCTTTTGTTAAAGACAACTCTTTTTCAAGAGCAAAAGATTCTTCAGATTTGTTTAAAACATAAATTTGATCAGTGCGATTTATCTTGGAAAGTGTTTCTTCAAGATCTTTAACTTTCTTATACAGTTCAGATCTTTCAGGCAAAAGATATTTGAGTTGTGTTATAGTTTGAAAATTTTCTTGTTTTAGCACATCAAGTTCTTTAACTAATTCAGATATTTTCAATTGATGAGCACTGTTAGTGCATCTTGTGTGACGATAGTAGTCTAAGCATAGATGATATTTTGTAATAGTCAATTTGTTCGTAATTGCATATTAATACATGTTCGTTATATGTTTGATATATGTTAGATATTCATTGTATAAATGTTTGATCTTGGTTGTAACTGATGCTTTACAATAAGTTCAAACATAAGTTCAAAGATAAGTTCAAATATAAGTTCAATGGTAAGTTCAAACATAAGTTCTAGAACAAGTTCAAAGACAAGTTCTAGAATAAGTTCAAAGGCCTGATTCGAACTTATGGTGGACAAGTTCGTGGGCTTGGGCCTTCTCGAACTTGTCTAGAGCAAGTTCGAATCTGAGCCTTATAATTAAGGGTTAATCAGATTTGATTAATGACTTTTGCAGAATTAAGGCTTGAGAGGCTATTACGAACTTGGAGAGGTTTTAGGTGTGTTCTTAAAGAAAATCACGTGTCGGGACGTTCTAGTTAGCGTCTATCATCGTGTGTGTCTCCGTGTTTCGTGTGCGTGATCATTCCGTCAAACTGCTAACGAGGATTCCGCACTCGTTGGACGGCGTCGCGTCAAGATAGGATACGTAAGTAGGTGACCTTACACGTGGTATCAGAGCCTCTTGGCGTTTTTGGACGGAAAAATCACATCTTTTGTTAGTTTTTCGAGTTATACAAGCAAGATAACGGAAAAAAGTTCACATCAGTTCATCATTTTAGTCGAAATCATAGTTTTTAATCCTAAAAACATTGGTTTAAACTGAAAATTTGAAAAAATCGAACTTTTGGCCGTTTTTCGAACTTGCGCCGCTCGAACATAGGGGGTATTAGGGTTTATTCGAATTTGTCTAAAAATTCGAACTTGTCAGAAAATACGCTCCTCACGAACTTGATTTAGGGTTTCATTCGAATTTGGCTGAGATTCGAACTTGCTAGCCTTCGAATTTGTCAGACTTCGAACTTGTCATAAAGCTCGAACTTGTCAGACCTTCGAATTTGTGGATTTCGAACTTAATCAATTTCGAATTTAATTTCAAACGAATTTAGTCATAAACTCGTTCGAACTTATCTAAGTTCGAAAGGGTTAAGTTTAAATTAATTTTAAATTAAGTTACCTAAGTTCGAATACAAAAAGTTTAGAAAGGATGACTAGTTTGCAAAAGTTTATCGAAATGGACCACGAGGTTGGCAAGACAAATTCTCCACCAAAACTGATGAGGTTGGAAGACTACTATTGGTGGAAGGATAGGTTTGCCGATTTCGCTCATTACAACGACATGCGAATGTGGATCTGTATCGATGAGGGATACATTCCACCCACTCAAGAGTTTGAGGGCCGTTAGAGAGTCTTGACATACCAGAAAATGAAGGATGATGACAAGAAACTGTATGAGGCCGAGAACAGAGTTTTTTGAATTATTCGCATGGCACTACCTCAGGAGATTCTGCACACTTTACGGTATCATCGTACTTCTAAAGAGCTATGGGATGCTCTCGAGAAGAAGTGTGAGGGTAACCCGAGGGTTTGTAAAGGTAGGACAGAGATGCTAAAACAGTAGTTCGTAATTTTCAAAGCATTGAAAACCGGAAAGCTGGATGAGACGAAAACCAGGTTCTACCATTTACTGATGGAGTTGGATAATCATGATGTCGAGTATTGTGAAATTGAGAAGATAGAGAAACTTCTTGATGCTTTACCGGCGAAGTGGGAAATGTACACAACGCTTATCAAGCATGATGAAAAAAAGTCGAAACTCTTACACTCGAAGGAGTAATTGGTACGCTGAGGGCTTACAACTTTCAGATACTTAAGAAGGAGAGGGAATATGATCAAGTCCAAAATTCAGAGATGTATTTTGGAAAGTCAAAACCTTCTATCGCAAATGAACTGAAAACAACTACAACTTTCTTCACGGGTAAAGCGTCTATTCCAGTGGACGTAGAAGAAACAAGCAGTCGGGCATTCTTAGGGTATTCGAAACCTGAAGATAAACCGACTCACTCGGCATCTACTTCTCAACAGTACACAAAGATACCTATGAGTGCACAATCAGCCGAAACTCATATGAATCTTTTGGCCTCGTTTGTTGCAGCATATGGAAATTGTGTACAAGGAAAAATTAACGATCCTGCATTATGGGAAGAGGACTATGATCAGGTGGATCCTGATGATTTGGAGGAAATGGATCTTCAATGGCAACTGGCCATGGTGACTCAGCGAGTTAAAAGGTTCATGAAGCGAACAGGCAGAAATCTGAATGTAGGCAACAGTAAGATTGGGTTCGACGAATCCAAGGTCAAGTGTTATAACTGCCAAGGATTAGGTCATTTTGCACGAGAATGTCAAAGACCCAAAGTTGAAAACTATCAGAATCAATCTCAGGGAAGATATCAATCTGGTAGTTCGGGTAATCAAGCGAACATCGCTGGTCTTTCACAAACGTATCATCAGACAGACAGCTTGATGGGACGTATGATTGGAGTTCACATCCTGAGTTGAACGCTAGAGCCTTCATGGCTGAAGTGACAGAGACTGGGGATGTCAGAGCAGAGGAAGTCACAGAGGACAATGAACAGAGTGATACAAGTCCTGTGTTGGTGGAGAAGTCAGACAATCAGACCATTCTGGAGTTTGCCGCATAAATAGCTAACGTGGAATCAGATCACAAAAAGGTAATTCTGAACTTTTCTACATTCCGTGATCTATGTATTTTATGTGCTACTTCAAATGATAGATTGAATTTAGTTCTAGAAACACATAACAATCTAACTGCTCAGATAGAATCCTTAAAATCAGATAATTCTAGTCTCCAAGATATTAAAGAAGATCTTAGGAATAACCTGAAAGCAGATGCTCAAGATGTTGTTGTTCTAAAAGACAAATTAAGTGAGCAATGTGTCAGGATAGAACTGATGTATGAGCATGTTGATGCTTTAACCAAAGAACTTACGATTAAGGAGGTCGAGCTAGCTGAATCAAGAGTTAAAGTTGCAGAGGTAAATAGTAAGTTAGAAAAGTTTAGGAACTCTTCATTAAATCTAGGAAAAATCTTAGATGCTCAATGTCAATCTAAGAAACCTGTTGGTTTAGGTTATCAAGAGAGTCCTCCACTTTCAACGATAATTATGTGCCTCAGCCTCAGGATAAAACTTATAAACCAGTCGAGTTAGAGGTAGCAACTGAAACTGTATCTGAATCTGACAAGGATAATTCAACTAAAGCGACTAATAATAACGCTACGATTAAGAAAGTCAAGTTTGTGCAGTCTTCTAGTGACAGAATTCTAGGAGAAGCTAACCCTAAAGTTAATAATCAGAAAGAGGAAGTAGTTACGGTAGTTGACAAGAAAGAATCTGACACTAGTGAGACACCAAAGTCAAAGGGCACTCATAAGAAGTCGATTGATAAGATGTCTTGTTTTAGATGTCATGAAAGGGGACATGTTGCGTCTAGCTGTCCATATAAAAAGGTACAGTCTACACCTATTGTTGGAAAGCCTGAACAACATAAACCCTCACCAAGTGTAGCTAGCACAAGTGGTTCTCAAAACACTGTGAAAATTGTGAATGCCACACCAAAGACTGCTGTTAGACAAGTACCTGTGTCGGTTAGACCAAATGAAATGGTTTGGACTAATTCACCGAATAGAGTCCCTAATCAGTCTAGGTCAGGACCTCAACAAGTTTATAGGAGTACAACACTTAGAAGGATTTACACTCCAGTTAGGTCTCACACTCCTCAAAGACAACAGACACCTGGTAGAGCCCAGGGATATCAATCTGAAATGCCATATAATAGAAACTATTCAAGGGCTCAATAGCAAATGCCTACACAAATGCCAAGAGTGAACTTAAATCACTCTGCACCACAACAGGTTCTCACTCAAACACCCAAGTCACCTGAAAGGAGAGATGGGTATTTGAAGAAGTTCACGTATGTGGATGAGAATGGTATTACCAAGTCAGACATGGCTTGGGTTCCCCGTGATAACTAACTTGTTTTCTTTCATGTGCAGGAGCTAACTACAGGTCTCAACAACAAGTGGTTCGCCAATAGTGGTTGCTCTAAACACATGACTGGGAAAGAAGTCTGCTCACAGACTTCAAGGGAGGGAACAAGGGATTCGTATCATTCGTTGGGAACAAGGGAGGAAATATCACTGGAACAGGAGTGATCACTAATCGGACTATCACACTTGATCAAGTATATCATGTTGATAGACTTGCTCACAATCTCATCAGTGTCTCTCAGATCTGTGATAAGAAGAATTCGATTCTTTTTACTGATACTGAAGCGTTAGTGCTAAAGCCGGGATTCAAAATACCTAAAGAGTGGATTATGATGAGAGCCCCAAGGAAGAATGATTTATACATGCTGGACATGAACATCTCAGATTCGTCGATGGGAACAATCTGTCTTTTGTCTAACGCTTCAGAGTTCAAATCCATCTTATGGCACAGACGCGTGGCACACTTGCACCTAAGGAAAATGAACTACATCACTAAACATGGTATGGTGCAAGGTGTCCCATTGAAGAGTTTTCAGTTTGACGACAAGTGTGTACCGTGCAAGAAAGGCAAACAACTCAAGAAGTCACATAAGTCTAAGACTCAGAACTCGATAGCTTCCACTTTCGATTTGTTGCATATGGATCTATTCGGCCCGATCAACAAAAGGAGTATAGGTGGTAGTTGGTACTGTTTAGTTATCACTGATGATTACTCACGTATTTCATGGGTTTTCTTTTTAGGTACGAAGGACGAAACAGCTGGAAAGCTGATTGAGTTCTTAGACCAAGTCGAAAACTCATACGGGACAAGGGTAAAACGTATCAGGAGTAACAATGGAACAAAATTTAAAAATACAGTAATTGGTGTATATTGCCTATCCAAAGGCATAGTGCATCAATTTGGTGCACCATATGTGCCACAACAAAATGGGGTCGCAGAACGGAAAAACAGGACTTTGATTGAGGCAGCAAGGACCATGCTCTTGGATTCAAAGCTTCCTACCATGTTTTGGGGGGAGGCAGTGAAGACCGCATGTCACGTTTTAAATCGGGTCCTTACTGTCAAATCACTAAACAAACCCTGTTATGAAGTTCTGAATAAAAGACCACGAAATTTAACTGGCTTCGAACCATTTGGGGTACCGTGTACTTTATTGAAAACAAAACATCAACCTAAGTTTGGTGAAAAGGCTGATGAAGGATATTTCCTAGGTTATGTGCCTAACTCACCAAACAAAAGGGTTTTTGACAAAACAAACGGTACGGTAGAAATTGTGTTTAACATTGATGTTACAAGTTATTCTCATGAACCCCAAACTCGTCCGAAATGGATATTTGATTATGACTCATTGTTTGAATCATTTAACATTCCTTTGGATGGAAATGCAGGTACAATTGTAATTGACTTATCGTCATTAATTCTGAATGACGACGGTCAAATTTTTCCAAAGACGAGCATTCCATCAACTTCTGAGCCTACAACGACATAAGATGGGTCTCTAGCAGAGAATGATTATGAAATACCTTCAAACGAGAATCAGGCTAGTACTTCTACTTCGAAGACAGTGACCATGAGGAAGAAAATGTACCGTCTGAGGTCGTTCCCCCGTTAGATGAAACAGGATCAAACTTAGGAGATAATCTTAGGGTCGATGACATTGAGACATCGAGGATAAACAAGGATCATCCACTTGAGAGCATAATAGGAAATCCGAATACGGGTGTTAGAACTAGGAGTAGTGTGAGTAATAACACAGTACTATTATCGATGATCAACGACTCCGAGGCCTTTCACACTTGTCTCTATTCGTGTTTCATCTCACAAGTAGAGCCGAAGAATGTGCAAATGACACTGAAAGATAATTCTTGGGTTGAAGCGATGTAATAAGAACTGTCACAATTCAGAAAGCCTGAAGTGTGGGAGTTAGTGCCGCTACCTCAAGGAGAAATTGCAATAGGAACCAAATGGGTTTTTAAGTGCAAGAGAGATGATCGGGGTATTGTTACTCGCAACAAGGCAAGACTTGTAGTAAAGGGATTCAACCAAGAAGAGGGAATCGATTACAACGAGGTGTTTGCACCAGTGGCAAGGCTCGAGGTAATTCGTCTGTTTCTGGCCTTTGCGTCCTTCAAAGGATTTAAGGTCTATCAGTTAGATGTAAGGAGTGCATTCCCATACGGCAAGGTGAAGGAACTGGTGTACGTCGAACAACCACCCGGGTTTATAGATCCAAAGTATCCAGATAGAGTGTATCGTCTTGATAAGGCTCTGTATGGATTGCATCAGGCACCAAGGGCATGGTATGAGACGCTGTCAACTCATCTTTTAGACAACAGTTTTGAAAGAGGGAGAATTGATAGTACATTGTTCGTAAAGAGAAAGGGAGAAGATTTAATCTTGGTACAAGTGTACATTGATGACATCCTTTTCGGATCATCCAACGAACAGATGTGCAAAGATTTTGAGAAGGTTATGAAGTCAAAGTTTGAGATGAGTGCTATGGGAGATCTGAACTTCTTTCTGGGGAAGGAGGGCATGTTTATCCATCGGACGAAGTATGTCTACAATTTTCTGGAGCGCTTCGGGATGGAAGGAACAAAGCTGACTAGCTGCTCATTTTAGTACTCCGATTCAAGTGAATCACAATCTCGGACCGGGTACAGAAAGTGATACTGATGTGGATCCGACTTTATATCGGGCCATGATCGGGTCACTCATGTATTTAACTGCTTCTAGACCTGATATTATGTTTGCTGTATGTATTTGTGCTAGGTTTCAAGCTAATCCGAAAGAAATGCATATGAAAGCTGTGAAGCGGATTCTAAGATACCTTAAGTCGAAACCGAAGCTGGGACTTTGGTATCACGCTGATGGTGATATGGAATTGGAAGCATACAAAGATTCAGATTATGGAGATTGCAGCTTGAACCGGAAGTCAACAAATGGAGGTTGTCAGTTCCTTGGAGGGAGGCTCGTATCCTGGCAATGCAAGAAACAAACTTCGGTGGCCGTGTCAACGTGTGAGGCCGAATATGTGGCTGCTGGTAGTTGCTGTTAACAGGTTTTGTGGATACAACAACAATTGCGGGATTACGATTTGACTTACACTCATACTCCCATTAGGATAGATAATCAATCTACCATTGCTATAACTAACAATCCAGTTAAACACAGTAAAACACAGCACATAGGCATAGGACATCATTTCATACGTGATTGTGCTGAAAAGAACTTAATTAAACTGGTAAAAGTGGCAACAGAAGATAATAATGCAGATTTATTCACTAAAGCTTTTGATAAGTCACGTTTTGAGTTGTTAGTTCAACTAAATGGTATGCGTAATCCAGAGTAAATTGACCTTAGTATATTTTTCTTTCTTTTTATAGTAAGTTAGTAGGTTAGTTTATTAGCTTATCTTAAAAATGAAAAACTAAAGAAAAAAGAGAGAAAACCATAAAAAGTTCAAAAAAAGAGAATATTAGAAAATTGAGTTAAGTCTTAGAGATATAGGTTGAAAGTGACGAAAATTAGCACCGTTTAAACAAACTCTAAGTGTTAAGCTTTCACACATAATGCACCTTAAACTCTAAGTGATATACACTTTCCTGTTTGATGTGTTGGTAGGCATAATACACAAAAGAAATCTCAAAAGCTAATAAAATATTCAAGAAACAGTCATATGCGTAACTAACTTAGATGTATGACCAAATGGTCTTAATTTCTATGTTAGAGACATACAGACAATGATTCTAAATGAGGTATGCAAATTTTCTGGGGGATGTATAGTAACATCATATACATCTTATGGAAAAGAAAATAAATATTTTTGATAAAGTGAGGGAGTCAAAATAAGTCGCTTTGTTGTACGTAAGTACAGACCTGTCACCTTTTTTTTTACTCGAGTTAGCAAGTTAAGTCGCTTTGTTGTACGTAAGTACAGACCTGTCACTGCTGTCTTGGTAACTTTAAATAAACTTTAAGACAAACTAAGACACTCTGTTGAATGTAAATACAGAACTGTGTCCGACGTTTGCCTTTTAAAGAAATTTGCAATACAAATAAGTTATAATCATTGTGTGTCTGCCTTGATCATAGAAGTATGTCTAAGAATGGGGCACGTAATGTAGTTTCTTGATAAATAAAAATGCCAAGGGATATTCCAAAGTGTAAAATGTTTAAAGGGAAAATCATACCGGCAATCGACTTGGAATGTATATCACGACAAACAATCAAAGGAATAACAACTTTTTAAGTGTGAAAGTGTAATACTGAAAGTGTGTTTGACATCGTTATCTGATTGAACCTTCTTTGACTTTCTCACAAAAATATTTTGGTAGTATAGGTAGTAATTTTAAAAGTATTTTTGAGTAGTTTAAGTTTGATTCAAAATTTATTTTTATTTTATCTTATTTAATTTAATTTTATTTTATTCTAAGTAGGATAAAGGTCAAAGTTAATAGGATGCATTTTTGGTTGAATAAACAATATTGCGTGAATATCTGTTGCTTAGTGTGAATAATATTGCAGAAGTTTGAAAAATTCCGTTACTTGAAAAAGTTGAATTTTATTCAAGTATTTTCAAAATTTTCACTTAAGTTCGAATTTTCACTTAGCTTCGAATTTGTCAGGAGGTTCGAACTTATGCTAAGTTCGAAGGTAGTTGGTACAAATAGGTCAACAGTACTTCATTTAAGGCACCTACCCTCGAATTTATTCATTCGAACTTGTGCTCTGGCGATCTCGAACTTGTGTTCGAACATACCGATTCTAGAATTTTCCACTATTCTTCGAAGTTTTGCTTTCATTTCTCGAACATACACATATACTTAGGTATAGTAACCATTATTATAAAAAGTATGTGTAGTTTTGGACATTATTGTGACAAAAATCGAGTCTATTTGATGATTATTTGAGTTGAAACTATGTGGTTAAAATCACAAGTTTTGACGGATAAAAGTTCAAATAAATCATATATAACTTCGATTAGAACCCAATAGGACTAGATTATACTGCTTTTTTGTTGGGTACAAATTTATATAGAGTTGTAATCAATTTTATTGTAAAAGTTCAGGGGTTGTTTGTGTAAATCCTCAATACTTTGTATTGTGTATAAATAGGAGTGTATGTGTGCTGTTATAAGAGGAATCGAAGATTACACACACACGGTTAGAACAGTAGAGAGAGAAGAAGATTGTTGTCCAAGATAGCCAAGAACTCAATGTAATATTTCTCTCTTTAATCATTCAATATAATGTGTTGGATTGTTATTTTTCAAAAAAAAAAAAAATAAAAAAAATAAAAAAAATAAAAAAAAAAGCTGAATTTCAGAAACAACTGTTGAGTAGTTTGAAATCAACTGAAGGCAATTACTACATCATCTCAAGACAATTGATGAAGGAAGAGATTTAAAAGCTATTCATGATCCAAGGGGGAGTGTGCTTACAAGAAAAGAGAAGATCAGAATAGAAGAGATGTGAAGATCAGAGTGAGACAATAAAGAAGAAGATTCAGAGATCGAAGAGAAAGTGCAAGAAAAGTTTCAAGAAAGAATGTTCAAGTTCCCTGCAATGTACTTTAATTTGAAAATTGATTTCATCTCTAAGGGGAAGATTGTTGGGTACAAATTTATATAGAGTTGTAATCAATTTTATTGTAAAAGTTCAGGGGTTGTTTGTGTAAATCCTCAATACTTTGTATTGTGTATAAATAGGAGTGTATGTGTGCTGTTATAAGAGGAATCGAAGATTACACACACACGGTTAGAACAGTAGAGAGAGAAGAAGATTGTTGTCCAAAATAGCCAAGAACTCAATGTAATATTTCTCTCTTTAATCATTCAATATAATGTGTTGGATTGTTATTTTTCAAAAAAAAAAAAAAAATTATTAAAAAAAAAAAAAAAAAAATAAACAAAGCTAATTTCAGACAACTCGGTTGAGTATTTGTCCTGGGCTTCTACTCATCTCAGGCAACTTTGTCAAGGGTTTAAAAAAGTTTATTAGATCCAAGGGGGAGTGTGCTTAACAAGAGAAAAGAGAAATCAGAATAGAAGAGATGTGAAGTCGGGTAGATGCGAAGATTCAGAGATCGAAGGGAGATGAGAGAAGTTTCAAGAAAAGAGTTCAAGTTCTCTTGCAATGTATTATAATTTGGATTGATTCATCTCTAGGGGAGATTGTTGGGTCAAATTTTATATAAGAGAATAGTAATCATTTATTGTAAAGTTCCAGGGGGTTGTTTGTGTTCATCAATACTTTGTATTGTGTAATAAATAGGAGTGTATGTGTGCTGTTTATATGAGAGGTCGAGCACTACCAGCGCTTAGACACAGCTCGCAGACAGAAGAAGATTGTTTCCAAGATACGCAGCCCTTCGGTACCCACTAATTATTCCCTTTCTTATCTCATATGTGTTCTGGCATTTGTTTTTTTTTTCCATATTGATTGTTTGTATGTGATTGAATTGCTAGAAATATGAATTCACAATTGGTATCAGAGCCTAATGTGGCTGATTTTTGAGTGTTTTTGAATGAATTAAAATCTGAAATTCGAAAATTTGAAAAACACTGTTACATTTTTTTTTGGTTCGAAAATCAGAAAATTCAAAATGGTTTTTGATGTTGTGGATGAAAGTGTTTGATTTTTGGATCGAGTGTAGAGTTTTTAAAGACGAATCTGAGGATTTAAGTGTCAAATCATAACTCCAAACACATAAATTTTAATTTTGATTTTTCTGTTGTTTCACAAAAGTTGTTTCTGTGTGAAAAACGAATCTTCGTTGTTAATTTCAGATCAATTCATGAATTTTTGTTAAATTTTTTGAATCTGAACTTGTTTTTTGTTGAAAAATGATGAAACTCGGGCAAAACTAAGGTCATAGTGTAAATCGAGTTTTACAAAGAAGTCAATCGAGTTGATCAAAGAGTTATTCGAGAAAGTTTATGTTTTATTCGAGTTGATCAAAGACTTATTCGAGAAAGGATATGTTTCATTCGAGTTTTATAAACTTATCACCCGAGAAAACATAAGTATCGATCGAGTTTCATAAGGAATCATCCGAGTTTAGTCTTTAATCATTCGAGTTTCATCCTTTCATCATTCGAGTTTGATCCTTTCATCATTCGAGTTTGATACTTCATCATTCGAGTTTCATCAAGCTTATTCGAGTTTCATTCTCTTTCAATCGAGTTTGATTGTGTTTCATTCGAGTTTCACACTTAACCATCCGAGTTTAATACTTTATCATTCGAGTTTCATTACTCTTCACTCGAGTTGAGTCCTTATTCATTCGAGTTTCATCATACTTTTGACTATTTGACCTTAGCTGCTTAAATTGGTCATAACTTTTGACTGGAACATCGTTAGAAGGCCTACCATACGTCAAATCGAAGCTTGAAAAGAGATCTACATTTCTAGAACCGGCATAGCTGGTTCGGTAAATTTTCGAGGCCCAATTCCACTCCAGAAAAAAGTTATTGGCATTTTTCTACAGAAAATCTAAAATTTCAACGTCAAAAAGTCAAATCAGAGCTGATTTTTAACAAATTAATCATTCAAGATTCAGTTTTATTCAATCAAGATTCATTCAAATTTTCATAAGTCCATAAAAGATCTTGGAAGTTCATTTTTCTGCAATTCATAATGATGTTTGAACAATTTTCAAAGTCTGAGCTGATTGTCAAACTTACTGACTCTGAAAAGATTCGTAAGAACAATTACGACATTCTCGTTCAGTTAAATACTGATAAACATTTGGCGTTACGTGACGTACAAATACTGAATGAAGAAATTCAAAACTTAAAAGAAAAACAAAACTCTGAGAGTTGTGCTCATCAATTGAAAATATCTGAATTACTTAAAGAACTTGATGAGCTGAAACAAGAAAATTTTCAGAATGCAACTCAACTGAAATATCTTTTGCCTGAAAGATCTGATCTTTACAAGAAAGTTCAGGATCTTGAAGATACACTTTGTAAGACAAACCCAACTGATCAGAATTGTATTTTAAACAAAAATGAAGAAATTTTTGCTCTTCAACAAGAGTTGTCTTTAACTAAAGATTTGATTGAGAAGGAAAGACATGAGTTCTTACTTAAAGAACAAGATTTTAAATCAAAATCTGAATTGTTTGAAGATGAAAGACAAATGTTCTTAATCAAAGAACAATCTTTTAAATCTGATTACCAATCATTTGATCATGACAGAAATTCAAATTTAGTCATTATCAAAAGTTTGGAAGATCAGATACTTCATCTTACAAAACAATTACATGTGTTTACTTCGTTAACTGAGTCAAAGGTTAAGACCCCTTCTTCAGTGTGTTTAAAATCCAATGTTGATCACTCTGGTTTGTCTTCTGAAAGTGAAGTGAATCTAACTAACTCTGCTAAGTTTGATTCTTCTTCAGATCTTAAACTTAAGTATCTGTTAAAGATACACAGCGGCAAAGATAAAATTGTTGAACAACTTCCGGTCAAGATTTACACCGGTGAATCTTCGAAGTCAAATTTTCTTAAAGTTTCTGAAAATACTGGTCATTCTAATCAGAAAACATGTTCACAGAAAAATACCAAGTATTATCAGAAACAGGCAAGAACCGGACAGTTTTTCAAAAAGAAGAGTTCGCAAAAGTCTGATCATTCAAATTCAAGTTTCTTTAGAAATTCAGATATTCAATTTTCTCATACTCAAAGAAATTTGTTTTCTGCTTTTGAAAGAGAAGCTGATAGTAATAACTTGCAATGGGTACCTAAATCCAAGTACAAGTGGGTACCAAAACCTGTTTTGAAATGGGTACCCAAGAGCGCTAACAAGTCTGGATCCAAATCTGTTTGGATACCAAAGACATCTTAAATTTTGCAGGTTATAGGTTTCTTATCATTTCAGATAAGGACCCGTTCTTCATTTCAAAAGGCTCTTGATTACATCAGATCAAGACCCGTGCTTCAACTCAAATGGTTTTTAGTTGACTAAAACCGTTCTTCAAGAAATTCAGACTAGAACCCGACTTCATTGAACCAGAGACAATGGTTTTCAGTTACTTCAGACTGAAACCCGAGCTTATGCGACAAATGGCTTCTAATCACTTCAGATTAGAACCCGATTCTGAAAGACGAATCTTTCTGGAATTCCTGCCCTGCATTCAACTCTGATGCTGAATTGACAAATAGGGAGTTTTATTTTTATAATTTTTTGCTCTTTGTTTCATTTCTATGAGTTGACTAACTGTGTCTGCTTATTTCCAGGGGGAGTTTCAGATGCACTTTGACGATGACATTTTTCAAAACTATGTGTGATTTTTCACGAAAATATTTGACACACACATAAAAAGAGTTTTTGAGCTGAAAAGAAATTTTTTTTATGAATCTCTGAATCTATCATTGAGATTAATTGATCTAATCTCTTTGATTTTCATAATCTCATTTCTTCTGAGATTCTTTTTGTTAGAACTCTTCCAATTTATACTGGATTCTCCTGTTATCTCCCATGTGCTAATTTTTTCAAGAAAATCTTATTCTTTTCATATCATATATCAGATTTTCCGTTTCATTCTGATATCTCCCAAAATTATCTGCATATCATCTCCAATACCATATAAGTTGGATTTCATCATATCTCATGACCTTTCAAAGCTGAAAATTTTTCTGCTGACTCCGATTATGCACCAATCTGAGTGAGAGGCATAAATATCGCTTCTATGGTCTAACCAGAACCGGAAGACCTACCCAAGAAGCAAACCATCTATAGATTGTACGGGTGAGGGTTCGTTAGGTTTATTAGTTGAGAAGTGTCAGTTATCACGGGATACTGACAGGGTCGAGCAGAGATAAAATGTAAATGAGAGGGATATTGATATTAAAAGGAGATGGTGGTGCATCAGATCATGCTTTTCTCATAAAGCTGACTGAATTTAATTCTGAAAACTGAGCTGGAGGGAGCTAGGTTGAAAAATGCTGAGAGCTGAGAGTTGAGAAAGGATTTGAAGAAAAGATAATCCTATCCTACACTGTGTCTGTTGGGTAAACCACATAATCTATCAAGCCCTATGCGACTTGATATTGAAAAAGACGTCATGGACCCAGTGACGCATGCACTTAACCCCACCAACTACTCAGTTATCTCCCAAAAGATTTCTGTTTCAATAATCACGGAGATATAGCACATTTCTATCGATATATCATTTGGATATTATTGATATTGAAACAAGGAAGACAGTTGCTCCGGTCTCCAATTTCATTTGATGCACATTGTGTCTAGAGCTGATTATATACACTTTTAGGACACATCGAGTCTGACAGTCTGCGTGACTATAAACTGCTAGTCCAAAGTGACTAAGCCGGAACAAATAAGAGTGATTCTTTCATGATAAAGGATTTCACGATGACTATTTGGAAATCCTACCAGTGTTAACATCACGCCAGCGCTGAAAGTAGGTCACATAGATTTTGTCTATTGTGCAAACAGGAATCCTATGTGGACCTGGACTTGTTTTCTCACAAAATGAATGTGTTTCATTTTCCCCAAAGTTGTAAAGCTTTGTTTTGTTCTAAAAAGATATAATATCAATTCGAGGGGGAGTGAACTTTTTGAGGGGGTGAGATAAATCTGTTTTGTATAGGGGGAGAGATGTCAGTTTAAGGGGGAGAAAATCAATTTGTAATAATTTCTGAGTTGTAATTGTTGTTGTATTTCTTCTACTGTAATTTCATTGAATTAATGTTTCTGAAGTTTTTGCATGATGTTCATAATTTTTTATGATCATCATGAGGGGGAGAAAAGCTGAATTTCAGAAACAACTGTTGAGTTGTTTGAAATCAACTGAAGGCAATTACTACATCATCTCAAGACAATTGATCAAGGAAGAGATTTAAAAGCTATTCATGATCCAAGGGGGAGTGTGCTTACAAGAAAAGAGAAGATCAGAATAGAAGAGATGTGAAGATCAGAGTGAGACAATAAAGAAGAAGATTCAGAGATCGAAGAGAAAGTGCAAGAAAAGTTTCATGAAAGAATGTTCAAGTTCCCTGCAATGTACTTTAATTTGAAAATTGATTTCATCTCTAAGGGGGAGATTGTTGGGTACAAATTTATATAGAGTTGTAATCAATTTTATTGTAAAAGTTCAGGGGTTGTTTGTGTAAATCCTCAATACTTTGTATTGTGTATAAATAGGAGTGTATGTGTGCTGTTATAAGAGGAATCGAAGATTACACACACACGGTTAGAACAGTAGAGAGAGAAGAAGATTGTTGTCCAAGATAGCCAAGAACTCAATGTAATATTTCTCTCTTTAATCATTCAATATAATGTGTTGGATTGTTATTTTTCATATGAATTGTTCGATATGATTGAATTGCTAGAAATATGAATTCACAATTTTTAAGTCAAATGGGATTGAAATCTTGGTTTTTAGTTTGAAAGTTACCAACTTCAAACTTGTTCTTCAGGTTCGAACTTGTCAGAAAGTTCGAACTTGTTGAAATATCTACAAGTTCGAAGTCAATCAAGTTCGAACATATTCCTCGAATCTCTTTAAATTCGAATGTTTTTAAAATAAATTCGAACTTCTCTAAGTTCGAATGTGTTGGATTTTGAACTTATGTAAGTTCGAAGTTATGCACATTCGAAATAAACAAGTTTCATATTATTTTTAATTACTAATGTTGCTTGTTGATTCTGTGTGCAGATATGGGTGATCGGGCGTTTTATAATAAGCATAACATGGTTATGGCCGTGGATCGTGAACTGCCTGAAGCACAGCCGTATCGTCAGATGATAGAATTCCTGACCCAGTCCCGAGTCTTCGATGCTCTCACTCACAATCTTCAAATCATATTGACCTATGTGCGACAGTTCTGGGAGCATCTCCAAGTGGATTGCTCGGTTACACCTACTGTTCTAAAAACAAAAGTGGGTGGACAACCAATCGTCTTTGCGGCTGACATGTTGAGACAGATCCTACGGCTGGGATCTGAAGACCAAGAAGCAGGGTGATAGATTTTCCGTTACATATTCGGCAAGCAGCGTTTTTGAGAATGGGATATGCCCAAGACATAACGAAGGGTTCGTATGTGAAGAGTGGGCTGATTGGACAATGGAGGTATCTTGTCCACGTCATTATGGAATGTTTTGCGCCGAAGAGGCGGGATTTGACACAATGGTGTCTAAACTGCAATCGGCATTGATTGCCTTGGTGTACAACAAATGATTCAGTTTCTCTGAAATGCTTTTTTGGGGAGTTTGTGCACCAGATCATAGCTCCGGTGAGGGAAAGATTTTTTATGTACCCTCGTTTTGCTATGATGATCATTCCCCACTTTTTTCCCAATTTTCCACCACTTCCAGATCTACGTGGCGTGGCCTTGATAGATAAAAGGATTTTTGCTGACTGCCAGACCCACAATGTGAGAAGCGCTGAGCAGGTCAGGCCGCAAGTGGCACCATTGTTCGGGGCGGTTATTGATCCTGATTTTGTAGCCCCAGAGGGTAATAATTGGAGAGCTGAAGTCCCGCAGCAGCAACAACAATAGCAGCCACAACAACAGCAGCAGCAACAACTGCAACAACCACAGCAACAGCAGAGGCAACGACGCAGAGCACCGGCAAGCAGACCTCCGGTTGCTAGACCATCCTCTCGCCAACAAACAGAATCTACAGCAGTTGGTCCATCAATGGAAGCTGCCGGGCAGTCGAGTTCGGCCCCCCAATATGATCAGAGGGCGCAAACTCTGGAAGAGATATGGGCGCAGGGGACAGCCGCGAAGCAAAATGTCGCTGAACAACTGGTTCAGGATGTTCTAGAGCCTCCTGCTGATTTCCAATATATATTTAGGCAAATTGATGAATACCAGCCATCTGACGCTGAGTTAATGGACACTGAGGACCAGGAAGAAGAAGCGGGTGAAGCTGAATGTAAGGTCTTGTACTACACAGATCTATCTAGACGCGACACCGTCAACGAGTGCGGAATCCTCGTTAACGGCTTGACGGATACAACTCTCACACGGAACACGGAGACTATCACAACGCTGTACGGACGACGACGAACGCACCTACGAACTGCTTCTCTCCGAAATAACACTCAAAACCCTGATAAACTCGAAATAGCCTTCTTGCTTAATCTCTCTCGAATTCTGCAAAAAGTTCCTTAATGATTCGAGTCTATCCTTAATTATAGAGGACCATTCGAGTTTGACATGGGCCAAACTCGAATGAGGCCCAAGGCCCATTCGAGTTTGTCCCCTTGACACTCTCGAATCTGCCTCAGAAAGCACATTCGAATTTACTACAAATTCGAAATTCATCTAATGATAAATTCGAATTTGTTCCAAATTCGAAATTCACATATTAACTTTATGTTTGAACTTATGTTTTAACTTGTTTGAATTTAACTTTGAATTTTATGTTTGAACTTCTTGTAATACATTACATCAAGTTCAAACATACAATCAATAACTATCAAACCTATATCAAAACATATATCAAACATTTGTTAATATTCATGACTTACACAAAATGCTAATATTACTTAGACTGCTATCGTCACACAGGGTGTACCAACAGACTCCCCCTTGACGATAGCTTCTAACAATTTACCTTTTGATTAGGTGCTTTGTTTATTTAAACTGCTGCCAGCATACAAACCTTGCTCGATACACACATTAACTACATTTTCATATTTCCTAGCCTCACTATCCATATGAGCGTCACTTGAGATTCTATGAGCGTGCAACACTTGTAGGTCATCTTTAGAAAGGTTTACAAGGTGAAGGGGATCGTAGACTCTAAGAATCACCTTTTCTTCGAAGTCCTCCATCACAGCTTCTCCTGTCTCACTTTCCACATACCACCAATTTAGATTCTTCATGACGTCCTGTGGCATTGGCTTGAGAGGAACCTTTCTCAGACATCTAACTGGTTTGTATTGAATTTTCATCCACGGACGACCAGTTAGAGGGTCAATTCGAGTATGGTCGATTACTCGTTTACCTACCCTTGGATTGAGCCGCTCGAACTTCCTAGACCTCCCTTCTTTTCTGATGATTTTTGCGATTATTTCAGCATAAGGGTCGTTGCCGATGTTGATAAGCTCCTTCCATGCCAACGCCTTTATTTCAATCTTTGGCAAGGAATTGAATACTTTCAGAGTTCTTCTGAGATACTGGAGAACATATTTTCGTTTGATAATGAATAGCTGCAATTCTCGATCAAAGAACCAGCTCAAAATATTTCCTGATAGCTCTCCAGCACCCGGCACACTCATCTTCTTTTTCAACTCCAACTCTCTTTTCTCTGCCCTAAACCATAGCTTTCTTTTTTCTTCGTTGGTAAGCTCTCTGGCAGGTTCTTCACTTGATGATTCAACATTTAAAGCAGCTTTTACTACTTCTATGTCAATCATATGATTTCCTTCCATTACGTGTGTATCTGTGATGGGGTTTTGTTGAACAATGATCTCATTTGCTTCATCATCTTCATCAACACAAACTTCATCATCAGATTACCAATCGGTTACGTCTTCCGGCACAAATTCTCCTTCTTCTAACTCCTCCATTTCGTCCTCGAAATCAAAGCCAAAGTCCATAGGGTCTTCATCTAAATCCATTAGTGCTTCAATCATTTCATGTATCTCCGACTCTGTGACTTTTGAGGAACTGGCTTCACCTCCTGCAGCTTCTGACTGTCCTGGCTCCCCCTGAACCTTAGCATGTTGAGCAGCAGAAAAATCTACTGGCTCATTATCTCTTTGTGCACTGGGATCATTGCCGTCATCATCTTCATCCCTGGGCCGCTCTTCCTGAACCCGGCAACTTGTCTCCCCCTGAGCCTGTAGGTTTTTCAACAATTGCTCAATAAGGGAGCGCATTGATCGTATCTCAGCCGATTGATCGGAAACAAAGGTTTTGAGCTCTATGTTTTCTTCCTGAATCTTGTCCACAACTTCCTTCAATTCAGCATTCTCGTTGTCTATTTTTCTATTATGAGCTTGAATTTCACCGAGAGCTGTAGTCAGACCAAAGATTTGGACTTGCTGGAAGTCGACTTTGCTTTTCAGCGCAGAAAACCATTGATTTTCCATGAACGTGGATGAAGTGGATGGTATGGATTGTATGGGAGTTGGTCAGATTGGCGAGGGAATGTATGGTTCAACAGGTGGTAGTGGTGGTGGAATGGTCGTTTGAACAGGTGTAGGTGAAGGAATTTCTGGCTGGGAAGCAGAGGCCGAGTGAGCTCCCTGCATGAACCTATGGCGTTTGGCCCTTTGCCTATGTACCAAAGGTGCAACTTCTTCCTCTTCTTCATAGTCTGAGTCATCTGACTACTCTGAAGCTCTTCTCCTCCTACCTTCTTCCTCAGTCACCACTAAACGTGAGCCATATGTCCTTATTTGGAAGGATGAATCTGCAGTTACAGTGTCTGGAGCCTCAACCTCAATCTCTTCCATATCTTCAGACTCAGAGGTTGAAATGTCTTCGTCTTGAGGCTCTGGTTGATACTCATCAATTTCCCTGAGAACGTCAAGTTCTCCTTCCGGAGGTTCCAATAAATCTCCAATGAGTTCAGCAGTTATTTCCTCATTAGCATGTAGACCGGCTGCCCAAATCTCTTGCAGCGTTTGATATGTCTGATTAGATGTTGGAACAGATACATGTGGTGCACTCGAAGGCCCAGCCTCTTCCGGCTCTTGAGGTTGACTCGTAGAAGGCCTATCTGCCTGAATTCGTCTCGCGGAAGGTCTCTGTCTTCTTCTTTGTTGTTGAGGGCGTGGTTGTTGCTGTCTTTGTTGTTGTGCCTGTTGCTGTTGAACTTGCACCTCTCCTGCCCAGTTGGCATCTTCAGGGGCTACAAAGTTTGGGTCGATTACAGCACCAAACAAAGGTCCCTCTACTGGTATAGCTAACCTTCCTCGATGAGAGGAGCAATCGGCAAATATTCTCTTATCAATGACCGCAACGCTCTGAATATCGTTAAGTTGTGGCAAATTTGGCAAGAAGTGCCTGATTAGCATCATCACAAAGCGCGGATATAACAGAAATCTTTGTTGGTCTGGAGCTGTGATTTGTTGAGCAAACTCAGTAAAGAACATCTCTGAGAAGCTGAATTTCTGATTGTAGACTAACGCAATCATCCCACACTGGATCTTTGAAACAATGTAGTCAAAACCAGCTTTCTTCGCAGCAAAACAGACCATGAACACATGCGCTAGATACCGCCGTTGGCCAATAAGCCCACTTTTCATATATGATGACTTAGTGACATCAAGACTATAGCCCATCCTTACAAAGGCTGCTTGCCTAATGGCTAGTGGGAAATCGATCAGGCCGTTCTCCTGCTCTTGCGTGCCTAGCTGCAGCACTTGGCGTAGCATGTCAGCTGAGAATACCAAAGGATGCCCGGCGATCCTCGTCCTCAAAACCGTTGGGGTAACAAAATAATCCACTTGCAGATGATCATAAAATTGACGCACATAAGGAATGACTATCTGGATATTATGAGATAACGCATACGAGATTCTGGACTCCACCAAGAAATCCACCATCTGGCGGAAGGCTTGCGCCTCAGGAATAGCATGGTCAGGAGAAATGACCATGTTATGCTTTGGAACAAATATTCTATCCGCCATGTCTGCACAATATATCAAATAAAATATTAGAATTATTAAAAATGAATAAACTTGTTTAAATTCAAGTTTGTTTTATTTTGAACTTGTATAAGGACAAAATCCAAAATTTATGAATTTCTACAAGTTTAATTAAAATTTTAATTAAATAATTCAAATATAATGACAAACTCGAACAACAGATTCGAATGAACCTCTATTCGAGTTTAGTGACCCATTCGAGTTTAATGACCTATTCGAGTTTAATGACAAACTCGAAACAGTCCAAGAACAGACTCGAATGAGTCGGCCACCATCATCACAAAAATCAATGATTTTAACCATGTTAGACTCAGAAAATCACATCTATTAGTCCTACTAGGTTCTAATCAATAATATTTGTAGTTAATTTGATTTTTCACCGGTTCAAAGTTTGTAATTTTAAAAAACAAACTTTCTACCAATAAAACTTCAAAATCCAATGATTTTGGCCTAAATGGAGTATAAAACTACCTAAATCTTGTACAATACACTTGGTTATACCTAGATCTACTGGTAGTATCGAACCCAAACGAACAGAAACTCGACAAATAGTAGGTGTATTGAAAACGGCAAACTCGAAAATAGATTCGAAGTCGCGATAACAAACTCGAAGATATAGATTCGAAAACAGGTGAAGTTAATGACCATCACTGTTGACCTATTTATACCAACAACATTCGAGTTTGTTGCCATTCTCGAATCTACTGACATATTCGATGCCCTGCTATATTCGAATTTGGCTCAAACTCGAATTCAATCTGAAACCTTTGAAAATTTCGAAAATTTTGAAATAAATTCAACTTTTTCAACTTTTTCAACCTTTTTATGGAACGGAATAAACTATGCCAAATCTTTTACCCTAAGCACAAGATTTTCACCCAATGTTTATTTTATTTAACTAGGAATGCACCCTCAGTAATTTTTGACCTTTTTCCGAAGAAAAATAAGTAAAAATAAAATAAACCAAAAATAAAAATAAAAATAAAAATAAAATGAAATTAAAGTTAAAAGTTCTGAACCACAAAAAATTAAACTTTAGACTAATCTACTTTATTTAAAGTTTACCACCTATACTAAAACTTAACAGATATATCATTTTGATGAGTATAGTCAAAGAAAGGTTCAATCAGATAGCGGTGTCACGTACATACTTCCAGTATTTAAGCTTTCACACTTAGGAATATTTGATCCCTTTGATTGTTTGGCGTGACATACATTTCTAGCCGATTGTTGGTATTATTTTCCGTTTAAACATGCTACACTTGGGAAAATCCCTTGGCCTTTTTATTTATCATGAAATTATCTTACGTGCCTCAGACATAGACATACTTTTATGATCAAGGCATACAGACAATGACTCTAACTTTTTGGTATTTGCAAACTTTCTTTAAAAGGCAAACATCGGACACAGGTCTGTATTTACATACAACAAAGTGTCTTAGTTTGTCTTAAGGTTTATTTTTAAAGTTAGCAAGACAGCGGTGACAGGTCTGTACCGATGTACAACAAAGCGACTTATCTTGCTAACCCGAATCAAAACAGAGGCAACAGGTCTGTACTTACGTACAACAGAGTTACATGTTTTTGACTCTCAATTCATTTTGATTTTTCTATTCTTTCCGTTTTAAGATGTATTTGATGTTGCTATACATCCCCAGAAAGTTTGCATACCTCATTTAGACTCAAAGTTTGTATGTCTCGTACATAAAAATTAAGACCGATTGGTCATACATCTAAGTTAGTGACACGTTTGACTTTTCCTTGAATATTTTATAAGCCTTGAGACTCCCTATATGTATTATGCCTACCAACATATCAACCTAGATAATGTACAACACTTAGAATTTAAGGTGCATAATGTGTGAAAGTCTAAACACTTAGAGTTTGTAACGACTGTGCTAATTTTCGTCACTTTGAACCTATGCATCTAAGACTTAACTCCTTTTCTGATATTCTCTTTCTTTGAATTTTTTTATGATTTTCTCTCTTTTTTCTTTTGTTTTTCATAAGTAATAGAAATAAAATACTATAACCTACTAACTTACTAAAAATAGAAACTTTCCTAATTTACTAAACTTACTATAAAAAGAAAGAAACACTACAACTATAAAACTTCTACTAAGGTCAATTCACTCTGGGTTACGCATTCCATTCGGTTGAATCAAATACTCAAACCGTGATTTATCGAAAGCTTTGGTAAATAAGTCAGCATTATTATCATCTGTTGCCACTTTTACCAGTTTGATTAAATTCTTTTCAGTACAATCACGTATAAAATGATGTATTATGTCTATGTGCTTGGTTTTATTGTGTTTAGCTGGATTATTTGTTATAGCAATTGTATATTGATTATCTATCCTAATAGGAGTTTGAGTGTAAGTCAAACCGTAATCTCGCAATTGTTGTTGTATCCACAGAACCTGTGAACAGCAACTACCAGCAGCAACATACTCGGCCTCGCACGTTGACACGGCTACCGACGTCTGTTTCTTGCATTGCCAGGAAACCAGTCTCCCTCCAAGGAATTGACAACCTCCAGTTGTTGACTTGCGCGTCAAGCTGCATCCTCCGTAGTCTGAATCCGTGAATGCCTCCAATTCCAGATCTCCCTCCGCGTGATACCAAAGTCCCAGCTTCGGTTTCGACTTGAGGTATCGTGGAATCCGCTTCACAGCTTTCATGTGCATCTCTTTCGGATTAGCTTGAAACCTTGCACAAATACACACAGCAAACATAATGTCAGGTCTTGAAGCAGTTAAATACATAAGTGATCCAATCGTGGCCCGATATAACGTCGGATCCACATCGGTATCACTCTCAGTACCCGGTCCGAGATTGTGATTCATTTGAATCGGTGTGCTGAAGTGAGCTGTCAGTTTTGTCCCTTCCATCCCGAAGCGCTCGAATATGTCGTAGACATACTTCGTCTGATGGATAAACATCCCTTCCTTCTTCTGGTCAACTTGCAACCCCAAAAAGAAATTCAACTCACCCATTGCACCCATTGCACTCATCTCGAATTTCGACTTCATCACCTTCTCAAAATCCTTGCACATTTGCTCGTCTGATGATCCAAAAATGATATCATCGACGTACACTTGTACCAAGATGAAGTGTTCTCCCTTTCTCTTTACGAACAGCGTACTATCTATCCTACCTCTTTCAAACCCATTTTCTAACAGATGGTTGGACAGAGTCTCGTACCATGCCCTTGGTGCTTGATGCAATCCATACAGAGCCTTATCAAACCGATATACTCTATCTGGATATTTTGGATCTGTAAATCCGGGCGGCTGTTCTACATACACTAGCTCCTTCACTTTCCCATAGAGGAAAGCACTCTTAACATCTAGTTGATATACCTTAAAGCCCTTGAAGGAAGCAAAAGCCAGAAACAAACGAATTGCTTCCAACCTTCCTACTGGCGCAAACACCTCATTGTAATTGATTCCCTCCTCTTGGTTGAACCCTTTACAACTAACCTAGCGTTGTTGCGTGTGACTATACCTCGATCGTCTCTTTTGCACTTAAAAACCCATTTGGTTCCTATTGCTATTTCCCCTCGAGGTAATGGAACTAACTCCCACACTTCTAGCTTCCTAAATTGAGAGAGTTCTTCCTGCATCGCTTCAACCCAGGAGTTATCCTTTAGTGCCATTTGCACATTTTTCGGCTCTACTTGCGAGATGAAACAAGAATAGAGGCAGGTATGATAGGCCTCGGAGTCATTTATCATCGACAACAACATAGTGTTGTTATTTAAACTACTCCTAGTTCTCACACCTTCACTAGGATTTCCTATGATGCTTTCTATAGGATGGTTCTTGTTGATCCTAGATGTCTCTATCTCATCAACTCTCAGATTATCTCCTAAGTTAGATCCTATTTCACCTAATGGGGGAAAAACCTCAGATTCTACATTTTCCTCCTTGTGGACAGTTTCCTCAGAGTTGGAATTTGTTGTCTGAGTTTGATTCTCAGTTGAAGGTGCTTCTGAATCTGTAACTTCTGGAGATCCATCTTCAGTTGAAGTAGGCTCGGATGTGGATTGAAAAGTAGTCCTCGGAAAGGTATGACCTTCGTCATTCAGATTCAACGTCGCCACGTCCTTTTCGATGGTACCTGCATTTTCATCCAAAGGAATGTTAAATGACTCAAACAATTTATCATAGTCAAATATCCATTCCGGACCTGTTTGGGGTTCATGTGTATAACTTGTGACTTCAATGTTATACACAATCTCTACTGTACCATTTGTTTTGTTAAAAACCCGTTTGTTTGGTGAGTTCGGCACATAACCTAGGAAGTATCCTTCGTCAGCCTTTTCACCAAACTTAGGTTGATGTTTTGTTCGCAATAAAGTATATGGTACCCCAAACGGTTCGAAGCCAGTTAAATTAGGTGGCCGTTTATTCAAAATTTCATAACAGGTTTTGTTCAAAGATTTGACAGTTAGGACCCGATTTAAAATATGACATGCGGTATTCACTGCCTCCCCCCAAAAAATGGTAGGAAGCTTTGAATCCGAAAGCATAGTTATAGCTGCCTCAATCAATGTCCTGTTCTTTCGTTCGGCCACCCCATTTTGTTGTGGCTCAAAGGGTGCACTAAATTGATGCACTATGCCCTTTGATAGGCAATATACACCAATTACAGTGTTTTTAAATTCAGTTCCATTATCACTACGAAGCCTTTTAACCCTTGTTCCATAGGAATTCTCCACTTGGTCTAAGAACCCGATGAGCTTGGAAGCCGTCTCGTCCTTTGTACCTAAAAATAAAACCCAAGAAAATCGTGAGTAATCGTCAGTGATAACTAAACAATACCAACTACCTCCTATACTCCTTTTGTTGATTGGGCCGAAGAGATCCATATGCAACAAATCGAATGTAGAGGTTATGGAATTCTGAGTCTTGGACTTGTGTGCCTTCTTATGTTGTTTGCTCTTCTTGCATGGTAGACACTTATCCTCGAACTGAAAACTCTTCATAGGCACACCTTGCACCAACCCATTTTTCGTAATATAATTCATCTTTCTCAGGTGCAAGTGTGCCATGCGTCTGTGCCACAAAACCGACTCAGTCTCCGAAGCTTTAGATAACAAACAGATTGGAGCCATCGAAGATTCAGGCTTGTTCATGTCGAGCATATACAAGTCGTTATTCCTTGGAGCCCTCATCAATATCCACTCTTCAGGTATCTTGAACCCCGGTTTTAGCACCAACGCCTCAGTATCAGTGAACAACACTGAATTCTTCCTATCACAGATTTGAGATACACTAATGAGATTATGAACCAGTTTATCAACGTGATAAACTTGATCCAATGTAATCGTCCCATTAGTGACTTCTCCAGTACCAGTGATGGTTCCTCCCTTGTTTCCCGCGAATGATACAAATCCCCGATTCCCACCCTTGAAGTCTTTAAGTAGACTTCTTTCCCCTGTCATGTGCCTGGAGCACCCACTGTCGATGAACCATTTTTTGTTTAGCCCTGTGGTTATCTCCTACACATGAAAGAAAATAGGTTAGTTATCACGGGGAACCCATGCCATAACTGACTTGGTTATACCATTCTCGTCCACATACATAAACTCTTTACAATACCAATCTCTCCTTTCAGGTGACTTGGGTCTTTGAACTGTAGTTTGTTGTGGTGCCGAGTGATTTAAGTTCACTCTTTGCCTTTGAGTAGGCAGTTGTTGTGGAGCTCTTGAATAATTACGATTATATTGCATTTCTGATTGATATCCCTGAGCTCTACTCGGTGTGTGATATCTAACAGGAGTGTGTGACCTAACCGGAGTGTATGCTCTGCTAGGTGTTATGCTCCTATATTGTTGATGTGGTCCAGACCTAGATTGATTGACGACTCGATTCGGTGAATTAGTCCTAATCACTTCTTTTGGTCCACTTTGCACCGGTATTTGTTTCACAGCCGGTTTTGGTGTAGCCTGCACAGTTTTCCCGGTACTCTGAGAACTACTGGTGCTTGCCACACTCGTTGAAGGCTTAGCTTGTTCTGGCTTCCCTGTCTTAGGTGTAGTGTCAACTTTCCTATGCGGACAGTTAGAAGCAACATGCCCCCTCTCGTGACATCTAAAGCATGACATCTTGTCAATAGACTTCTTGTGTGAGCCCTTTGACTTATGTGTGTCACTAGTGTCTGGTTCTTTTTGTGCATCTATAGTGACTGGTTCATCATCCTGATCATTAAAATCAATTTTATGTTTTCCTACAGGTGTTTCACTAGAGGAAGACACAAATTTGACTTTCTTAATCTTGACATTTGTATCAGTCACCTTAGGTGTTATTTCCTTTACAGGTTCAGGCAATGGTTCAGGTATTTCCTCTAAGTCTACTGATTTCTCAGTTTTCTCCTGAGGTTGAGGCACATAGTTATCATTAAAAGGTTGAGGAATCTCATGAAATCCTAAACCTACAGGCTTTTTAGATTGGCGTTGAGCATCCAAAACTTTCCCTAGGTTCAGACTTGAGTTCCTAAACTTGTCTAGCTTACTATTGGCCTCAGCTACCTTCACCTTAGTTTCAGCTAGCTCTACTTCTTTGATCTTAAGATCTTTGGTCAAAGCCTCTACATGCTCATACATCAGTTCTAATCTTACACACTACTCACTCAGCTTATCTTTTAGAACTATAACGTCTTGAGCATCAGCCCTAAGATCTGGCTTAATACCAATCAGACTAGCATTATCTGATTTCAGTGATTCATTTAGAGCAGATATAATATTATGTGATTCTAGTACTAAGTTTAACCTATCGCTAGTAGTAGCACATAAAACACATAATTCCTGGAAAAGAGAGAAAGTCAGACTTACCTTTGTATGATCTGATTCAATGTTGGCCATTTGAGCGGCAAACTCCAAAGTCGTCTGATCATCCGACTTCTCCACCCACATCGGACTGCTGTCATGTTGTCTACTGTCCCCTGTGTTCTGCTCTATTTCTGCACATCCACTCTCGGTTACTTCAGCCATAAAGGCTCTAGCGTTAGATTCTGGATGAGTGCTCCAGTCATAAGTCCCGTCCAGCTGTCTATCGGAAGATATCTCTGTTGAGATTGGTTCTGATACTGTCCCTGAGACTGATTCTGCCCTTGGTAATTTTCTACCTTCGGTCTCTGACACTCTCTAGCAAAGTGTCTAAAGCCCTGACAATTGTAGCATTTGACCTTGGACTTATCAAAGCCAACCCCTTTGTTATTCATACTCAATTTTCTTCCCGTGCGTTTGATAAATCGTTTAACCCGTTGGGTTACCATGGCCAGTTGCCATTTGAGATTCATCTCCTCAAGGTCATCAGGGTCTACCTGATCATAATCTTCATCCCAGAGAGCAGGATCGTTTATTTTACCCTGAACACAGTTTCCATATGCGGCCACAAATGAAGCCAATAAATTTAAATGCTCTTCAGCCGATTTAGCACTCATGGGCATCTTAGAGTAGCCCTGAGATGTTGATGCTGGTGTTGCCTGATGTTGCTGTTCTTCCGGTCTTCCAAACCCTAAGAAAGCTCTATTCTGTGCGTCGTCAGGCTCTGCTGGTGACGACGTTTCTCCGGTGAAGAATGCTGTAGCTGTCTTCATATCAGCTGCCACTGAAGGTTTCGATTTCCAAAAATACATCGCTGGATTTTGGACTTGCTCATAGTCTGTTTCTGCCTTCAGTAACTCGAAGTGATATGCCCTCAGCGTTTCCACCACATCCTCCAGAGATTGAGTATAGTACTTATCTTCATCAAGCTTAATCATAGCCACGTACATCGCTCATTTGGCTGGTAGGCATCTAGAAGCTTATTATTCTTTTCTGTGTCACTATACTCAATATCATGACTTTCCAGCTCTGTCAGCAGATGATAAAAGCGTGTGATGGTGTCGTTCAGCTTTTCATCCTTCAAAGCCTTGAAGATCGCAAATTGCTGTTTAAGCAACTCCATACGCTTCCTCCGAACCCTCGGATTACCCTCACACCTCTTTTCCAACGTCTCCCAAAGCTCCTTCGATGTATTTTGATTGCGGAAAGTGTGCAGTATGTCCTGAGGTAACGCCATTCGTATGATAGCGAATGCGGGGTTCTCAGCTTCAAACAGCTTCTTGTCATCGTCCTTCATTTTCGAATACGTGACAACCTTCTGTCGTCCCTCTATCTCAGCGGTCGGTGGAATGTATCCCTCGTCGATACATATCCACATACGCATGTCGTTGAAGCGAACAAAGTTGGCAAACCTATCTTTCCACCAGTAATAGTCTTCAAGCTTCATCAGCTTAGGCGGAGTATTAGCTTTCCCGACCTCATGATCCATTTCCAGAAACCGTTGCAAATTTGTCATTGTTTCAAAGGTAATTGAATCTGAACTTAATTAATTTAATTCGAAATTAATTTAAAGTGATTCTTTCGAATTTAGGTAAATTCGAATATAATTAAGTTTAAACTTATTTGGGATTAAATTCAAATTAAGTTCGTAAATTCAATGAAATTCGAAATATGTGACAAATTCGAATGTCTCCAAACTCGAAGGTCCAAGCAAACTCGAATAACAGTCAAAATCGAAATTCTGTCAAACTCGAAGCCCCTATTCGACTGTAGCCCAAATTCAAAGCAAACTCGAAGACTCTAAACTCGAAACCACTCTTAAGTAAACTCGAGAGGAGCGTATATTTGGTCGGACTCGAAAATGAGCAAAACCCTAATGACTCCTAACAGATTCGAGCGCCGCAAACTCGAGAAGCGGCTAATACCTCGAGTTTTTAACGTTTTTCAGATTAAAGCAATATTTTTACAAGTAAAAATATTTATTTCGACCAAAAACGTGAAAAACAACTAAGTATTTCCCGGATTCCAATTTGATAAGCTCGAAAAATGCAAAGACTTGTGAGATTAACCGTCCAAAAGCGTCAAGAAACCTAGGATGAACACAAAGAACACCCCTTAGACTCTGATACCACTTGTAAGGTCTTGCACTACACAGATCTATCTAGACGCGACACCGTCAACGAGTGCGGAATCCTCGTTAACGGCTTGACGGATACAACTCTCACACGGAACACGGAGACTATGACAACGCTGTACGGACGACGACGAACGCACCTACGAACTGATTCTCTCCGAAATAACACTCAAAACCCTGATAAACTCGAAATCGCCTTCTTGCTTAATCTCTCTCGAATTCTGCAAAAAGTTCCTTAATGATTCGAGTCTAACCCTAATTATAAAGGACCATTCGAGTTTAAGGTCTTGCACTACACAGATCTATCTAGACGCGACACCGTCAACGAATGCGAATCCTCGTTAACGGCTTGACGGATACAACTCTCACACGGAACATGGAGACTATCACAACGCTGTACGGACGACGACGAACGCACCTAGGAACTGATTCTCTCCGAAATAACACTCAAAACCCTAATAAACTCGAAATCGCCTTCTTGCTTAATCTCTCTCGAATTCTGCAAAAAGTTCCTTAATGATTCGAGTCTATCCCTAATTATAGAGGACCATTCGAGTTTGCCATGGGTCAAACTCGAATCAGGCCCAAGGCCCATTCGAGTTTGTCCCCTTGACACTCTCGAATCTGCCTCAGAAAGCACATTCGAATTTACTACAAATTCGAAATTCATCTAATGATAAATTCGAATTTGTTCCAAATTCGAAATTCACATATTAACTTTATGTTTGAACTTATGTTTTAACTTGTTTGAATTTAACTTTAAATTTTATGTTTGAACTTCTTGTAATACATTACATCAAGTTCAAACATACAATCAATAACTATCAAACCTATATCAAAACATATATCAAACATTTGTTAATATTCATGACTTACACAAAATGCTAATATTACTTAGACTGTTATCGTCACACAGGGTGTACCAACACTGAAAAGGAACAGACTCTGGCTGAAGGTCACGTTGATACAGCCTCTAAGTCTAGTTCTGACGCTGAAGCTAAGGATCCAAACGTAACCATTGGACGATATGGATATCGCGGTTAGTGGTTAGCAAGAGATCAACAAGACCGGCTCTCATTAATGAAGAGACCGATGAATCTGATTTTGAAGTAGAAGAAGAAGTTCCACTCGTTCCTAGGCATAGGGCGAGGAGGCATAGATTTATGCAGGGAGCTCCATCCGCTTCAGCTCCCCAACCTGTGTTACCGGCTGCTCCATCAACTTCAACCACCGCTCCATCAACATCCGCCTCCATTCCATCAACATTGACTACGTTCACAGATAATCAGCGGTTCACAGAGTTAAAAGGAAAAGTGGACTTCCAAACAGTCCAGATTTATCAACTTTCAACAGCTGTGAAAGAGCTGCAGGAGCATAATGCTAGACTCGATCAAGAAAATGCCAAATTGAAGACAAATGTGGCTGATCAACAATCTGAGCTGAGAACGATGAAGACTCTCCTTGAGAAATTGTTGAAAGATCTGCAAGCTAAGGGGAGAGTAGCTGCAAGGAAGACGAGTTGAGAATAAGGAGAGATGATGACGAAGGCAATGATCCAGATGCCCAAAGAGAAGGTGAGCTAGCAGATCTTTCTCAAAAGACTGCTCAGCAAGCACTCATTCAGGGGGAGCCTAGTAAGTCAAGTGTGGGAGAAGGAGGTGAAGGTGAGGCTTCAAAGAATGTTGAACATGAAATGATTGAAGCCTTGATGGATCTTGATGACGAAGAAGAGTTTAGTTTTGATCAAGAAGACTTGGAAGAAGGGGAATTTATTCTAGAAGACGTGGTGGATTGGAAGTCAGATGACGAGGTTGTTGAATATGAGGATGACAATGTAGATGAAGTGGTTATCCCAAAGCAGCCTATCACCGAACAATATATACAAAATGATCAGAATGTGATAGATTTGGGTGAGCTTAACTTAGAATATATGGATGAATCAGAATCTGAAATAGCTGAAAAAGAACAAACAAGAGAAGAAATGATAAAGCTATGGTTCAGGAAGGAGGAGAATAAGACAGATCTGGCAGTAAATAAAAGAATGAGACTGCCAAGTCCAGGAAATCTCTCAGGAGGGATTCTAAGCTGGTTCTTTTATAGGGAACTGCAGCTATTCATGCTCAAAAGAAGAGATGGGCTTCAGTACTTAAGGAGAACCTTGAAGGTTTTTAATACATTGCCAAAATGTGAAGTGAAGGAACTGGCCTGGAAAGAGCTTATCAACTTCGGAGATGACCCCTACGCTGAAGTCATAACTAAAATCATCAGAAAGGAGGGGAGGTCTGGAAAGTTTGAAAGGATAAAGTCGAGGTCAGGCAAAAGAATTGAAAATGAGTCGAGAATAGGTCCCCACACTAGCAAGCCTTGGGCTAGAATGGTCTACAAGCCAGTCCGATGTCTGAAGAAAGTGCCGATGAAGTCAATGCCAAAGGATGTACTTAGCAACACGAATTGGTGGTACGTAGACAATAAGACAGCTGAAGCAGTGATGGAGGATCTAGATGTAAAGACTATTTTGAAAGTATACGATCCATTGCATATGATCAACTTATCCAAGGACGACCTGAGAAAGCTTCATGCTCAGCCGATTTTCTTTCCCAAAGGCTGGAGATCAGAAGGCAGGAAGTTCTAGAAGGTGGTAAGGGTTTGCATAGAGCAGGGATTATATGCTGGTAATAGTTTGTATAGTTCTAGTACTTCGACAAATATATATAGTTAGAAGCTATCGTCAAGGGGGAGTCTGTTAGTGCATCCTGTGTGACGATAGCAGTCTAAGCATAGATGCTATTTTGTAATAGTAAATTTGTTCGTAATTGCATATTAATACATGTTCGTTATATGCTTGTCATATGTTTGATATATGTTTGATATTGATTGTATATATGTTTGATCTTGGTTGTAAATGATGTTTTACAATAATTTCAAACATAAGTTCAAAGATAAGTTCAAACATAAGTTCAAAGATAAGTTCAAACATAAGTTCTAGAACAAGTTCAAAGACAAGTTCTAGAATAAGTTCAAAGGCCTGATTCGAACTTATGGTGGACAAGTTCGTGGGCTTGGGCCTTCTCGAACTTGTCCAGAGCAAGTTCAAATCTGAGCATTATATTTAAGGGTTAATCAGATTTGATTAATGACTTTTGCAGAATTAAGGCTTGAGAGGCGATTACGAACATGCAGAGGTTTTAGGTGTGTTCTTGGAGAGAATCACGTGTCGGGACGTTCTAGTTTGCGTCTATCGTCGTGTGTGTCTCCGTGTTTCGTGTGTGCGATCATTCCGTCAAACCGCTAACGAGGATTCCGCACTCGTTGGACGGCGTCACGTCAAGATAGGATACGTAGGTAGGTGACCTTACAAGCACAATTCTCAGAGTTTTGTTTTTCTTTTCAGAAATTAAAACACTTATGTCACATTCAACCGACATTAATTTTGTTAACAGTTCAACATTTTCATTAGTCAGCACTTTAACTTGATTTTCAGCACCAGATAAATCTTCTTTAAGTTTAAGAACCACTACCGGATCAAGCTTGTATCTCTCTTGATACACAACTGTACCTTTGAGTTCTCGAATTTGTATATCTTTGGCTGTCAAGTTAGCTTGAAACATATTGAACTTCTTGAAATTGAATTTCCAAGAACTTTTATGGAAAATTGAGTGAATTCTGATAAAACTTTGAAAACTATATCTGTAAATGATAACTTGTGAAAAAATCAGCTCTGAATTGACTTTTTGACTTTGAAATTTCAGCTTTTCCGCAGGAAAATGCCCATAACTTTTTTCCTACCATATCAAGCTTCGATTTGACGTATGCTTGGCCTTGTAACGATGTTCCAGTCAAAAGTTATGACCAATTTAAGCAGCAAAGGTCATATAGTAAAAGCTCGAATGATGATTTATGAAACTCGAATGATATGGGATGAAACTCGGATGATATGGGATGATACTCGGATATAAAACAATCAAACTCGGTTGATTAATGAATAAACTCGAAAGAATAAGTATCAAACTCGATAAAAGAAGGATGAATCTCGATTAATGAATGACCAAACTCGAACTGTGAAGGATCAAACTCGGATATTGAAGTATAAAACTTGAAGTTAGTTCAATCAAACTCGATTAATACATGATGAAACTCGATCAATGCATGATGAAACTCGATGAATATATGATGAAACTCAATGCACATGTGAGACCCTCTGATTTCTCAAAGGTCTCAAGTCAAGGCCCAGTCGCAATGCAATATCAATCAGGAAACTAAGATAAAACTAACAATTGCGGAAATAAAGTTAATTACAAACAGAGACAAAAGACTAAGTATAAGGTACAAACTTCTAGACCATTTCATCAAAGCACAAATGTAAACTAGCCCAATCCCCAAAGCTAAATCTTCAATCAAGTACCAAGGTATTGGAACAGGTTCTAATGCACTTCAAGCTCTTTCAACGTCCTGACCTATGAACTAGGTCCAGCCAATCCTTTGCCTTTACCTGAAAAATAATGCAACAACGGGTAAGCTTAAATGCTTAGTGAGAATGTAGAATTTCACATTTAACATGCAATTATGAACGCGGAAGCACATGCACTGCACTCGGCTCATGCACGGCTCAGCTCTATATGCACTGCACTAGGCTCATGCACAGCTCAATCTCGAAGGGTCATTGGCCAATTAATGCTCTTTTGATGCGCGACTTTTGCTCAGCTCCCAGTTATAAAACTGTTGTTGCTCTTGAGACTTTTAGACAAATTCATAAGGAATGCTCGGATGATGATAAATCCATACACACGCATCATTAGTGGGGATCAGCCACGTACTGGGCTAGCTACCAGTAAAAGCTCTATATGGATATCATCGGAATGCTCAGCTCTAGCTACCCTCTGTGCTTTCATCACGTAAATCAGCACATCATAAGCCTAACATTAACCCAACACTGAGCAATAGTGATGGTGTTAAGCTTAACAATCAAGTGACTCGTCAAAGAATCGATTCTAGAAGAAGAAATACTCAGCTCAACAAATCATAGTAAATATACTATAACAATATTTCAATAAGCTCAAGATCAGATTATCAATAAATCAGAATCATTCAACAAAAGTCTCAATTCACATAATATGCAGTTAAAATGAAATCTACAACTCACAGTTACTGGCTATTTGTGCTCTTTTAGTTTCTGGCTCTGTTGCTCACAATCTGTAGTGGATAGAACCACTATCTGATTTATATCAAACTTTCAGATGCTCGCCATTTTGCTCGTTGCTCAATCTGTTATTAATATCATTTTTGATATTTATTAGCTCTTATATCATCTGAATAATATATATATTCAGTGTTCATCATTTATGCTCAAGATTCATTCGTTGGTCTTTGATATCAAAAGCTTATATTTTGATCATATTACCATCAATCTCTTAAATCTTATCAGAATCTTTCTGTTCTTTGTCAGTAATAATCTCAAAGTCTTATAAAGTTACATTTCTGAAATCTGATCATTCATATTTATATAAGGAATTCTGTTGTTTATATTTTGAATCATAAAAACCACATCCGGATTAGGACCATCCGAATTCGGACCATCCGAATTCGGATCATCCGGATTCGGTTCTAGGTCATCCGAAATAGGCCATCCGAAGTTGGTCCGAAATGATTCATTCGAACTAGCACCATCCGAAATGGGCCATCCGAACTCGGGTCATCCGAGTTCGGACCACCTTCTGTCCGAAATGGTGCTTCATCCAAAATAGCCAAAATATCTGAATTTAAGTTTTTTTGTCCGAAGTACAGATCCGAAATGGGCTACATCCGAATTCGGTCTCATCCGAATTCGGATCCCGAGTCTTCATAATTTTCCAGAAATTGTTCTTGGTGTTCTTGGTGTTCTTCATACGGATTTTATTAATAATTATCAAACTTTCATCTTTATCAACATGCAATGAAATATATTGATGTAATATCACTTTTTGAGTGTTTTTATACTAATTTCCCTATTAATAACATCATTAATTTGTCAAGATCGTCCAAAATAAGCAAGTTTTTTTGTCAAAAACATATATTTTCATAAAAATCAAATTTCTTGCTTATTCGAACGATCTAACCTCAGATTTCTGTTTCTGTTTCATCTATTATCATAAATTTATCATAAACTACAAAATTCTTATACATGCAACAATAATTTCATAATTTAATTTCTTTGGCTTCGGTTTTTACATAAAACCGAACCAAATTTCGAAATTACACTAAAGATTACCTTGAAATCTTGTAAATGCTTGTTGTTTGCTTCTTGTAACCTTCTCTTGACTTCAATGTATCAATTAATTACAAATTTATAAACCATTTTGATGAATTCTTGAAGGACCGAATGTAGAGAGAGAAAGAAGAGAGAGAGAGTTAATTGTTTTTAATGATCTTAAATGATCATTTTCAAGGTTTATATATAAACTTTGGTTAAATTTGCTATTTAACCCATTAAACTTTTGTATTTTACATATCTTTTAATTTACTCATCTTTAATAATTAATATCATATATATAATTTTAAATAAATATTTTCAAACTTAAATAACTTACATCATAAATAATGTAATAAAATTACATTAGTTTCTCAAAATCAGATATTTAGTTGGGCTAAAAGTTGGGTTGTTACAGCACAAATTATTAAACTCGAATGAAAGATCAATCAAACTCAGATATCAAAGGCATCAAACTCAAAAGAAAGATCAATCAAACTCGGATATCAAAGGCATCAAACTCGAATATCAAAGGCATCAAACTCGAATTAAACTTGATGAAACTCGAATGCTTCTTTATAAAACTCGATTAACACTATGAACTCTATTTTGCTCGAGTTTTATCATTTTTTTAATAAAAACAAGTTCAGATTCAAACTATTTCAACAAAGATTCATGAATTGACCTCAAATTGATTTTGAAGGTTCATTTTACACACAGAAACACTTTTTGTAAAAAGACTTTGGCTAATTTCAGATTAAACACACAAAATAAGTCAAAGAACGTGAAGAACACCACTTTTCCCGAAAATCAGTAAATTCCAGATTAATTTCTGTGTGTTTGGAATTAGAATTTGAGGCTTATCTCAATGAATTCGAAATTAAAAACGACATCTTCGATCCAAATATCACTTCATTTTATCTAGTGAATCAAAAACCTTCGAGGATTTTCTAAATTTAAGAAAATATTGAATATAACTCTAATTGTTGTATTAGTCTCTGATTTCAAAAATTAAATCCGAAACTTTTTCAGATTTCAAAAATTTAACTCAATTAGCCATATTAGTCTCTGATACCAATTGTGAAATCATATTTCTAGCAATTCATAACAATCGAAACACAATCATATGAACAATTAATACAAACACAATCTGTTGAATGATTAGAGAGAAATATTACAATGATGTTCTTGAGCCTTTCTTGCTTGACACTTCTCTCTATATCCGTATGTATCTCTATTCTGTCAGTTGCCATTCTAAATTGTTGACTCATGTATTTATACAAAATACAACCTATTTAATATTTACAATAAAGCCCTTTGAACTTTATACAATATAAATTGTTTACCACTCTATTATAATATGTACCCAACAATAAGATCGAAGAAAAAGTAATTAAAGCAGATAAAGAACCCCCACATGGTATATTGTGGTTGAAAGGAAGGCAAAACAAATAAGGGGTAGTTCGAGATGAAATGACTAAAGCAAATGTCGATGAAGTAGTAAGCATTTTGACATACATATGCTTGACAGATATATGCTAATACATAATTTAATTACATATTCATGTTTATTTTCATGAAACAAATTACATACTGCCTATTGGAATCTTCAATGCAGAGAGCCACCGGGGACAATATCAAAGTTGGAACCTTAATGGTTGATGAGGGGACTGATGCCTTGACAGAGATATTTGGTCCCAAAAAGTCAGAATATGCAAAAGGAGTGGGAAGCGGAGTGACAATCAGAAAATATTTAATATTCCTCGAAGAAAAGCATCGGATGATGAGAGAGTCAAAGTACTTCAAGCAGAACTTGTGGCTGAGAGACGCGAACGTGAAGATGATCAGAGACACGAACGCGAAGACAAAGACCTTAGGATAAAGTCGTTGACAACTCAAGTGGAAGATACACAGACAATGGTTAACCAAATTATGGCTCGGTTGGATGCACAAGGGGAGAAGCTAAATTCATTGTCAACTCATGCACCAGAATCTGAGGAATGCATTTATTGTATAAAACTTATGTTAAAATTAATCAAGTTTTATAAACTTAGGTTATATATAAAAAATTCAATTCCATTTCATTCCATGAATAATAAAACATAGGTTAAGATTAATCAAGTAATTTTACAAACTTAGGTAATATATAATCAATTCAATTCCATTCCATTCCATGAATAATAAAACTTATGTTAAAATTAATCAAGTTTTATAAACTTAAGTTATATGTAATCAATTCAATTCCATTCCATTCCATGAATAATAAATTTAGGTTAAAATTAATCAAGTAATTTTATAAACTTAGGTCATAAAACACTTAACAGCTTGAGAAAATATACTAACAGCTTGAGAAATTAAACTACCAGTTCGATATTTGCAAAAACAGAATTTCTCAATTTAACTCAAGGGAATAATATGTAACATCCATAAATTTTAAGCACATGTAATTTACGATTAAAGACTCAATTGATTGTATTAATGGATTATCATTTCAGTTTTAAGCGAATTTCGTTCACAATTTTAAATATGAAAAATGATGAGGAGAAATCCTCATCGTTGTCTTTTGAGCATGCATAACAAATTGAAATGGACATAGACACTTAAAAGAGTGTACATAAGAAAATACGAAGTGTACAAATCAAAGATTATGGTTGTTGATGTTAATGCATGTAGTATGTTCTTATGGATCTGTTTAAATTGAGCATTGTTGAAGTTATATACTGAATTTTTGGCTTCTAATTCCAATTCTAAGTATGATTTTGAAATCACTATGTGTGTTTTTCCACAGTGAAGAACATCGGACAAAAATGGACTGATTTGGTATATTGATGTTATGATTTGAGTTAAAAGAATACATTTAAGTTTATATCAATAATTTTTAGACACAAAATATGCATTAAATAGACCAAAGTGAAATCCGCAAAATATTGGAAATGTACAAGTGTAAATTCGGACCTCATGAACACACCTCGTATCATCCGAAATCTGGACCATATGAATTTCGGATCATGCAAATTCGGACCATAAGCAACTCGGATGGAAAACTTGAAGAATTACCAAGTCAAAAACACTAATCTCGGATCAACTGATCATCCGAATTTCGGGTCACATGTCTTCCGAATTTCGGATAAGGTTACAAACAGGAAAATGCTAAGAATGGACTTCGGGCCATCCGGATTTCGGGTTCATCCGAAATTCGGATGTGGTCTGAATTTCGGTTCATTTTACTTAACTTTTCATAATCAAGTTTTAAGCAAATACTGACACTCATTCACTATTACACTGACATAACAGGATCTTTGTGGTGTTGACTAACACACATTGATTCAGAGCCAATTTACACTGAGTAAAACCATTGTGAGTAATTGATAATTAATCGAACATTTATTGTCTTTGCATTCATTTACTTTTCAATGACATGGTCCTGTTGTTCAATATACATCAAATTGGCACTCACATATGATTCATTGTTATGATGCACACTCTTACTTGACATGTGACAAACATGTAGCCAACGCTCATTTGGAAGTGCATCTTATAATTCATGCTTACACTACATGATGATTACTTCATTATCCAATGCGACCTGGACTGCGGCTGACAGTAGGCCACTGTCGAGGACTGATCATCCCATTCACTTTCCTGGTCAGGTTCGGCACATCCCTGATCAGCATTTAGAACTGTCAAACCCCATACTTGCACTGCATGGGTTTCACTTGTAATGGGGCTTGCACTGCCCGATTTCACAATAGTTTGTAAAGAAATATCTGTGGAATATTTAATCTGTTATCTCACTAAGCATTAGCTTACCCATTGACTTTCTATGTTTTCAGGCAAAAGAAAAGGTGTAGCTGGACCTTCTTCTTAGGCATTTCATTTCAATTCTCGGTGACCTTAGAAGCTATTGGTACATGGATGATATAGCTTTGGGGCTGGGATGTGTTGTTACTAAATTCAATTAAGATGTTGTTATAGTTAAACTATATCACTGTAGACATATACATTTCTTGCTTTAGTGTGGAGCTACTTAAAACTACTTTCAGTTTACCAATTTAATTTGCATGTTAATTATTGGGTTTTATGATGATCCTAGTGTTATCAAATATATCACTAATCAAGGAGGATGTCTCAGTTTGGTATTAGAGCACTATTTCGAGGTTTCAAGTATCCGCGAGGACTTGGACTCAAACTTAGGTTATGATATTAGAATGGACTCCTAGGAAATGATCTGAACTAAGACAGGATTCACATGCACACGGGGACAAATAAAGGGTAACTGTAAACACTTAGGACTCAGAAATAAATGTTCTCAATATTACTTGCTATATTTCAGAACATGTCAGGAGACGATATGACTCCTCAGCAGATGTTCCAAATAATGCACACTCCCATGGAACAAAATAACGAGTTACATGCTAAAAGAATGGCTGAGCAGGCTCAGGCATTCGCTGATCAATTAAAGGCCAGGGACGAGGCCAAAGCCAAGTGTAAGGCTGACAAAAGAAAGAATAAAGAACAACAGCAACAAGGAGAACAAGAGGAAAGACAAGAAGACACTGGTTCTTCTAACTAAGCAAAGGGGTGTAGGTTTAAGGACTTCAAAAGTAACGAAGCTGTTACTTTTGATGGGACTAGATATGCAGTAACATTAAAATGGATTACAACGACAGAAAGAACCTTCCGAATCAGCGATTGCACTGAAAAGGACATGGTTCGGTTTGCAACTGCAATGTTTGCAAGGGACGCAGTCATGTGGTGGGACGCCATGATTAATGTGCTGACGATGGAGGTATTGTCGCACATGTTGTGGAATGAGTTCATGGATGTATTTTCTGAACAATACTGTCCTGCCGATGAAAAACACCGTCTAGAGGCGAAATTTTTAAGTCTGACCGAAGGAGTAAAGACAGTCACCCACTACGCTGTCGAGTTCACTCTTTTAAGTTTGTTCGCATCCCATCAGGTCGATACTGAGGAAAGGAAGATATGCCGGTTCGAGGCCGGTTTGGATTATGAGATACGTCGAACAATGAGCAGTGTTCGGTACACAACTTTTGCTAGAATGTTAGAGGCTACTCGGAATGTGAAGAAGATTGTGTTGCTATTTCGGTATGTCATCGGGTCAAATGCTGCAGTGCCAACTCAACCGTCGCCGCCAAAAAGGCAACAGGAATCTGGATCACCTTGCCCTCTCCTCAATCCAACCAACCATCTTCATCACAAAGAAAGGAAAGGCCTTTTCGTCCAACACTGAAATGAGAGACTGCAGGCGGTGCTGGAAGACGCACTCTGGAGAGTGTAAAACTTAAGACATGTATTGTTTCTGTTGTTGGCAGAAAGGCCATCGCTGTGAGCATTGTCCTTGAAAAGTCGATGCATGCTACAACTACCATAGACTTAGCCACTTTGCCAAGGACTGCCCAAGACCCCCAAGAGATCAAAGTGCTCAGCAATCAACCACAAGATCTTTTGGAGCTTCCACTGCTCGCAGGGATCAAACTCAGAGGGCTCCAACATGGGATTTCCATATCACAGCTGAGGAAGAAAAAGATGACCCGGAGGTGGTAATTGGTATGTTCTTAGTTAATTCAAATCCTGCATGCATTCTATTTGATTCTTGGAGCCAATCGTTCGTTTGTCTCCACTTCTTTTGAACCTCAACTAAACATGCCTACTTTAAATTTACAATTTGTGCTTGACATTGAGACTGCTAGCAATATGTTAGTTAAGGCAGACAAGGTATATAGGAATTGCAATTTACTGATAGAGGACGTAGTGTTCAACTTAGATTTAATTCCCATGGAGTTCGGGGAATTTGATGTCATAGTGGGTATGGACTAGCTTGTCAATAACGAGGCACAAATAGTATGCAAAAAAAGAATGATCAAGATTACTACTCCTTAGGGTCGCGGCATTTGTATCTATGGTGATAGACAAAAAGGCAACTTATGCCTTATTTCAATCGCAAAAGCTCGAAAGCACGTTGCTAATGGTTGTTCCCCTTATCTAGCCTATGCTGTTGATGCAAAGGCTCGAATTCAATTCTTTCTACCGTTCCAGTTGTCTTTGAATTTCCAGATTTCTTTCCAGAAGATATCTCGGGATTGCCACCTGACCGTCAAGTGGAATTCCGCATTGATCTCATTCCCGGAGCTGCTCTCATAGCAAAAGCTCCATATCGTTTAGCTCCTGCTGAAATGCAGGAAAAGATGAAATAGTTACAAGAGCTGCTTGGCAAAGGTTTTATTCGCCCAAGTTGCTCTCCGTGGGGCGCTCCTGTATTCTTTGTTAAGAAGAAGGATGGCACACTGTGTATGTGCATCGATTATCGTGAGCTCAACAAAGTCACTATCAAAGAACGAATACCCTTTGCCCCGAATTGACGATATCTTCGACCAATTACAAGGCGGTAGTTACTTGTCGAAGATTGATCTTCGACCAGGATATCATCAGCTCAAAGTCCACCAAGACGATATTCCTAAAATGGCTTTTAGAACTCGTTACGGACACTACAAGTTCATAGTGATGGCGTTCGGTCTTACGAGTGTGCCGGATGCTTTCATGGATCTCATGAATAGAGTTTGTCGGCCAATGCTCGATAAATCTGTCATCGTTTAAAGACCAAAGAGGATCATGCAACACATCCGAGAATATTGCTAGAGTTGCTGCTCAAAGAGCGACTTTATGCCAAATTCTCAAAATGTGAATTCTGGTTGAGGCAGGTACGTCTCAACATTCGAAACAATTTCTTAATCCCTATACTCAGTTGTAAACTTTTTGTTAACTTGCTCCTTCACAACGTTCAATTCAGATCCAATTCTTGGGGCACATGGTATCTGGTACTGGTATTGCTGTTGATCCTGCAAAGATCGAGGCTATCCAGAACTGGGAATCACCTCGTAATGCCTCTGAGATCCGTAGTTTCTTGGGATTGGCTGGTTACTACCGCCTATTCATCATCGACTTTTCAAAGATAGTCGTTCCACGTACCAAGCTCACTCGCAAGAATGCAACTTTTATTTGGGAAGTGGAGCAAAAAACGACATTTGAAAGATTGAAAAAGCTGCTAAGTTTAGCCCTGCCTGAGGGAAACGAGGATTTCATAGTTTACACTGATGCATCAGGCATGGGACATGGAGCAGTATTGATGCAAAGAGGAAATGTCATAGCATACGCTTCTAGACAACTCAAGCCTTATGAGAAAGACTACTCCTCTCATGACTTGGAATTAACTGTTGTGACATTTGCTCTGAATCTTTGGAGACACTATCTTTACGGGATAAAATGGTAGCTTTACAATGATCCAAGAGCTTAAAGTATATATTCAGTCAGAAGGACTTACTATGAGGCAGCGAAGGTCTATGGAGTTGATCAAGGACTGTGACTGTGGAATCTTATACCATCCTAGAAAAGCAAATGTGGTGGTTGATGCCTTGAGTAGGAAGGCTTACTGCAAAGCTTACTGCTATGCCTTGACATCTACCATGCTGACGTCAACAATCATTGATGGTGTAGGGGCTGCTCAATTGCAGTCCTTCAAAGAGGTAAATATTAAGAACGAAGACGTCAGAATCCAACTTCCACTAATGCATGATGTCGGAACCGGACTGAAAGGTGTGTATGGCAGAGTATGTGTTCCAAAGTCTGGTGGTATGCGAGAAGTAATTTTGGAAGAAGCTCTCCAATCTAAGTTCTTTATTCATCCTGGTAGCAAAAAAATTTACAATGACTGACTGAAAAGAGACGTTGGACAATTTGGGGAGAAGTGCAGAGCCTGCAGGCTAGTCAAAGTTGAACATCAACAACCCTATGATAGTATGCAACCTCTTCCTATCACAGAATGGAAGTGGGAACATATTACTATGGACTTCATAACCAAGTTACCTAAAAGTCGTCATCAACATGATTCCATTTAGGTCATTGTTGACCGATTAACCAAATCCTTTCACCTCATACCTATTCGAGAAACGTACTCCTTAGATCGATTGCCCTAAATCTACATGAACGAAATCGTTACAAGGCACGGTGTTCCCAAGTCTATTGTCTCTGACCGAGATAGTAGATTCACCTCAAATATTTGGGCTTCTCTACAAAACGGCCTTGGTACTCGTATCGCAATGAGTACTACATATAGAACACCATCTGACGAACAGAGTGAAAGAACAACTCTGACTTTAGAAGTCATGCTGAGAGCCTGTGTCATGGATTTGGGTGGTAACTAGGACGATCACCTTCCATTGGCTGAATTATCCTACAACAATAGTTACCACTTAACAATCAAATGGCACCATTTGAGTTTCTGTATGGAAGAAAATATAGAACTCCAACATGTTGGAGGGAAACAGGAGAAACGCTTATAGCTAGGCCAGCTCTACTGCAAGAAACAAATGAAAAGATGCAGCTCATTCGTCAATACATGAAAACGGCGCAAGATCGACAAAAGAACTATCACGATCGCCGTCACAAAGCAATAGAGTTTCAGAAAAACGATTGGGCGTACCTGAAAGTATCTCGATGAAAGGAGTTACCAGATTTATAAAGCGAGGAAAGCTATCTCATCGGTTTGTAGGACCCTTTCGGATACTTGAGAAGGTTGGAAATCAGTCCTATCACTTGGACTTACCAGAGGAACTGTCAGGATTTCATCCAGTCTTCCACGTGGGGTACTTAAGAAAAAGTATGGTGCCCGAGAGGGAACCATGACTTACCATTCTGAGATAAAGGTTGAAGAATGACTAAGGTTCGTTGATGAGTCAGAATGCATATTGGATACAAAGATCAAGAAGCTTCGGAACAAAGAAATCAAAATGGTGTTGGTCAAATGGAAGCATCACAAGGGAGCTAATCACACTTGGGAGTCTAAAGAGGACATGAATACTAAGTACCCAAGGCTGTTCAGCGCAGCATGACTTCGCGGACGAAGTATATATAGGCGTGGTGGATCCCATGCTGTAACATCCCTAAATTTTAAGCACATGTAATTTACTATTAAAGACTCAATTGGTTTTATTAATGGATTATCATTTCAGTTTTAAGCAAATTTCGTTCACAATTTTAAATATGAAAAATGATGAGGAGAAATCCTCATCGTTGTCTTTTGAGCAAGCATAACAAATAGAAACCGACATAGACACTTAAAAGAGTGCAAATAAGAAAATACGAAGTTGAGGGGTGTAAATTGCAATTAATGCAAAATAACAAATACAAAGGAAAGGATTTCTCATTTATGCAATATCATTCTCTCTCTCCTCTCAACCGTCTCTCTGACTCCCACTCTCTCAATCTAAAACTTTCGGATTCTTCATCAAGAACACAAAAAGCTTGGAATTGATAGCTGAAAATTTGGATACAAGTTGCAATTAAGGAACCATAACTGCTACAAACAACAATTTGAGGTATGATTTATTCAAAAACTCCGAAATTATGAGTTTAATATTCGGTTTTTATAGAAACCAAATCAAAGATTGTGGTTGTTGATGTTAATGCATTTAGTATGTTCTTATGGATATGTTTAAATCAAGCATTGTTGAAGTTATATATTGAAATTTAGCTTCTGATTCCAATTCTAAGTATGATTTTGAAACCACTATGTGTTTTTGGTGTGTGTTCTTCGACGGTGAAGAAAATCGGAAAAAAGTACATTTATGTTCATATCAATAATTTTTAGACACACAACAAGCATTAAACAGACCAAAGTGAAATCTGGAAAATATTAGAAATGTACAAGTGTAAATTCAGACCTAATGAACACACCTCGGATCATCTGAAATCCGGACCATATGAATTTCGGATCATGTGAATTCGGATCATAAGCAACTTAGATGGAAAACTTGAAGAATTACCAAGTCAAAAACACTAATCTCTGATCAACTGATCATCCGAATTTCGATCACATGTCCATCGGAATTTCGGATAGGGTTATAAACAGGAAAATGCTAAGGATGGACTTCGGCCCATCCGAATTTCGGGTTCATCCGAAATTCGGATGTGATTCAAATTTTGGTTCATTTTACAAACTTAGGATATATATAATCAAGTAATTTTATAAAACTTAGGTTATATTCAATTCCATTCCATTCCATTCCATGAATAATAAAACTTAGGTTAAAATTAATCAAGATATTTTATAAACTTAGGTTATATATATTATCAGTTCCATTCCTTTCCATTAATAATAAAACTTATGTTAAAATGAATCAAGTAAGTTTATAAAACTTAGGTTATAATCAATCCAATTTCATTTCGAAAAAAAAACCTTTTGTTATTGACAAAAATACCCTTATATATGCTTGGCAGATATAGGCTAATACATAATTTAATTACATATTCATGTTTATTTTCATGAAACAAATTACTTACTGCCTATTGGAATCTTAAATGTAGAGAGCCACCAGGGATAATATCAGAGCCGGAACCTTAATGGTTGATGAGGGGACTGATGCCTTGACAGAGGTATTTGGTCCCGAAAATTCAGGATATGCAAAAGGAGTGGGAACCGGAGTGACAATCAGAACATATTTTAATATTCCTCAAAGAAAAGCGTCGGATGATGAGAGAGTCAAACTACTTCAAGCAGAACTTGGTGCTGAGAGACGCGAACGTGAAGCTGATCAGAAACGCGGACCTGAAGTCAAAGCCCTTAGGATAAAGTCATTGACAACGCAAGTGGAAGATACACATGCAATGGTTAACCAACTTATGGCTCGGTTAAATGCACAAGGGGAGAAGCTAAATTCATTGTAAACTCATGCACCAGAATCTGAGGAAGGAATTTAATGTATAACACTTATGTTAAAATTAATCAAGTTTTATTAACTTGGGTTATATATAATCAATTCAATTCAATTCCATTCCATGAATAATAGAAAATATAGGTTAAAATTAATCAAGTAATTTTATGAACTTAGGTTATATATAATCAATTCAATTCCATTCCATTCCATTAATAATAAAACTTATGTTAAAATTAATCAAGTTTTATAAACTTAGGTTATATATAATCAATTCAATTTCATTCCTTTCCATGATTAATAATACTTATCTTAAAATTAATCAAGTAGTTTTATAAACTTAGGTTATAAAACACTTAACAGCTTGAGAAAATGCACTAACAGCTTGAGAAATTGAACTAATAGTTCGAGATTTGCAAAAACAGAATTTCTCAATTTAACTCAAGTGAATAATAAAACTTAGGTTAAAATTAATCAAGTGATTTTATAAACGTATGTTATATATAATCAATTTCATTCCATTCCATGAATAGTAAAACTTATGTTAAAATTAATCAAGTAATTTTATAAACTTAGGTTATAATCAATTCAATTCCATTCCATTCCATGAATAATAAAGCTTAGGTTAAAATTAATAAAGTAATTTTATAAACTTAGGTTATAATCAATTCAATTTCATTTCATTCCATGAATAATAAAACTCAGGTTAAAATTAATCAAGTAATTTTATAAACTTAGGTCATATATAATCAATTCCATTCCATTCCATGAATAATAAAACTTATCATAAAATTAATCAAGTAATTTTATATAAGTTAGGTTATAATCAATTAAATTCCATTCCATTCCCTGATTAATAAATATTAGGTTAATATTAATCAATTAATTTTATTAACTTAGGTTATAGAAAACCAATTCCATTTCATTCAATGAATAATATAACTTATGTCAAAATTAATCAAAGTAATTTTATAAAACTTAGGATATAATCAATTCAATTCCATCCCATTCCATGAATAATAAAACGTAGGTTAAAATTAATGAAGTAATTTTGTAAACTTAGGTTATATATAATCAATTCCATTCCATTTTATGGATAATAAAACTTATGTTAAAATTAATCTAGTAATTTTATAAAATTTAGGTTATAATCAATTCAATTCCATTTCGAAAAAAAAAACATTTTGTTAATGACAAAAATACCCTTACTAATACAATAGGATGTATTTATTTTTAGGAACATTTACGTCATTTTAGTAGAAGTATGAAAATGGCTGCTTGTAATGATCACGCGCTTACATCCAGTGCCCTTTTCCTATTCCTGCCTATCATCTTCCCCAACGTCCGAATAGAGCATCACCATATAATCACTATAAGATACGATCTTCTTCAAATCATCATTTCAAACTCTTGCCGAGCAACTACGCAAATCAGATTATCGATTGGGGAGGTTTGTGTTGGAATATGTTTTAGTTGATGAAATACCAAAGTCTAGGGACTTAATGTGTAATTTCCTTATAGTTTGTAATTTTGTATAAATAGTCATGTTGACTTTCTAGAATCGGTCAGATCTGTCAGATATCACTTTTTGTACGCATTCAATTTAGAGAACAGCTCTGTACGAAGAAGAATATTCAATTCATCATTTTGTAATCATCAAGTTCTTCAATCAAATCATTCGGTCAGTATTGATTAAATTCTCTGTTCTTATTAATTGCATCTAGTTGATTGAATTGGTAGAAACTAATTGTTCTTAATGGAAAAACCCTAAAATCACTAGGGGTTTTGATTTTGTTGATCATTCAAAGTGTTAATTGGATCGAAGGTTCAGGTTTCAAAGACGAATCCACTGGATACAAACTTGATTTGATTTTCAAAACACAGAAAAAGATCTAAGCAATTTTCTGAAATTTTGAAAAGTTTAAAACCCGGTACTGTTTCATTGAAAAACTCTGGCTTAGATCCATTTTTGCATAAAAGTACTTTACAAAAAGTGTTTGTATTCAAAAACCTTACCTTCGATTACAATTTGAATGAAATTGGGTAAAATTTGGATTTAATCTGAATTTAAGACTTGAAAAGCTGAAAATTCTAAGAAACTCGAATTATACACATCTTGTGTGTAAATCGAGTTGAATATAACAGTTAATCGAGTTGCTTAGCTGTGTTATTCGAGTTGTGTCTTAATAATACTCGAGTTGCCAAACTGTAATATTCGAGTTGTGTCTTAATATTACTCGAGTTGCCAACCTGTAATATTCGAGTTGACAACTAGAATTTCAGAACAATTCGAGTTTTACATAAGACCAATTCGAGATTTATACAAGACTCATTCGAGTTTTATATAAGACCAATTCGTGTTTTATATAAGACTCATTCGTGTTTTATATAAGACCAATTCGTGTTTTATATAAGACTCATTCGAGTTTTACATAAGACCAATTCGAGATTTATACAAGACTCATTCGAGTTTTATATAAGACCAATTCGTGTTTTATATAAGACTCATTCGAGTTTTACATAAGACCAATTCGAGTTTTATACAAGACTCATTCGAGTTTTATAAAAGACCAATTCGAGTTTTGTACAAGACCCATTCGAGTTGTATTCACTCGAGTTTTACAAAACTGACCTTCGAGTTTTGTATAACATTGATTCGAGTTTTACAACACACTCATTCGAGTTTTGTATCACATTGATTCGAGTTTTACAACACACACATTCGAGTTTTGTATAACATTCATTCGAGTTTAACAGAAGACTCATTCGAGAGTGTGAATTTCATATACTTGATTCGAGTTTGATCAAACACACATTCGAGTTTGGTCAAAGACACATTCGAGTTTGATCAAACACACATTCGAGTTTGATCAAAGAATCAATCGAGTTTGGTAAAAGACACAATCGAGTTTCACACTACATTCATTCAAGTTTCACTCATAACACACGAATCATTCAAGTTTGTCACACACATTAATCCAAACAAGTCATTGTGTTGTAGATTTCAGTACTAATCTGTGTTTCAAGGTGTGATCAAATATTTCAATCTCATTCGGAGTTCATTTGATCTTGGTTAAAGTTTCCCAACGAACAATCAACATGTCTAAAGATGCACTTGCTATGGGATCAGAAACCAAACCCCCAATCTTATACAGAGGGGAATATGTTCAATGGCGGGAGCGGTTTCTGGAATTTATAAGTTTCCATGACTTGTCTGAAGAAATGCTGAAATCATTAACTGAAGGACCAGCAATCTTTATGGAAACAATCCCAGGAGTACCAACTGGCAATCCCCCAATACCACCAAGGACTGTTGAGGTAACAAACCTAACAGAGGCCCAGAAAAAGAGAAAGTTAGGGGACAAGACTGCAAGAAAGTTATTGTTGATTTCAATCCCCAATGAAATATACACCTGTCTGACAAATACAAAGACTGCTAAATCCATCTGGGATGAAGTATGCAAAATCATGCGGGGATCAGACAGAGCTGCTACCAATAGGGCTAGGAATAGTCTCATGACTTTTGAGAACTTTAGAGCCCGTGAAGGTGAACTTCTGGAAAACACTTATCTCAGATTTGTAAATCTGGTAAGTGAAGTAAAAAGAAACGGAGTGACGAAGTCCAACTTGGACATCAATGTCAAATTTTTAAATGTCCTAAATCCAGAATGGGAAAAATATGCTATGATCATCCAACAAACGAAAGATATAGAGGAGATGGATTTTCATATGCTATTTGAAAACCTCAACAACTACCAAGAAGTTGTTTTGAGGAAAATATCTGGAAAGAAGAAAGCGGAAAAAGAAACTGCTGATCCACTAGCTCTACTGGCGGAGAAAAAGTATAAATACAAGCTCAAAAAGGAGAAAAGAGCGGTAATCAGCAGTACATCATCAGAATCAGAATCATCAGATTCATCTGCAGATTCAGAGATTGAAGAGATGAAAAAACAGATGGCACTGCTTACAAAGGCATTTCAGAAGAAATTTTACAGGAAGCCAACAAACAACAAAATGCGCTACAAAACAGGCTCAAGGAAAGTTGAGAAAAAGGATAAGTATGAGAAGGCTGGAGAAAGTAGTGCACGAAAGTCTGACAAATATGAGAAGTCAGATAAATCAACCAAGAAGGAATCTGAACAGAAATGCTATAACTGTGGAAAACCAGGTCACTATGCCCGGGAATGCAGATCTCCAGTAGTCAAAAATTCAGACTACTATACAAGAAAGGCCCTCTTAGCCAAAGAGAAAGAGTCAGGCAAAGCTCTTATGGCGGAGGATGATCATTGGTTACAGTTATCCGAAGATGATGACATTTTAGATGAAGATGCCCATATCTGTTTAAAGTCAGAAATCTTCAATGAATCTGAATTGAGTGAATCAGCTATGATATGTTGGTACATCCCGTGTGACGATAGCAGTCTAAGTTGTCTTACATTGTCATTTTGCATATGTTTGGTATATATATATTATATATGATTGATGTTTATCAGTGTTTGTATGTTTGAACTTGATGTAACGTATTACAAGAAGTTCAAACATAAAACTCAAAGGTAAAATCAATCATAAGGTAATATTATAAGTTTCATCACTTAAGTGTTTAAGTGTAAAAGGCTAGATTCGAATTTCTTAAGGGGATACATTCGAATCTGAGATAGATTCGAATGAGTCCATAGATTCGAATATAGGTTAGATTCGAATCTGTCAGATGGACAGATTCGAATGAGGCCTTAGACCAGATTCGAGGTTGGCCCACAACAAACTCGAATCAGGGTCTATAATTAGGGATAGACTCGAATGATTAGCAGACTTTTTGCAGAATTCGTGAGGAATTGAGCATTAAGCGATCTCGAGTTTATCAGCTAGGTGAGTCCCGTTTCGGAGAGAATTAGTACGTAGGATCGTTCGTGTGTCGTTCGTTCAGCGTCTAATAGTCTCCGTGTTTCCGTTGGTTGAGAGTTGTCCGTCTAACCGTCAACGAGGATTCCGCACTCGTTAACGGATCCGCGTCTAGATAGATCTTGCATTGGTAGACCTTACAAGTGGTATCAGAGCCTACGGAGTGTTCGTGGTGTTCTTCGTGTTCATCAGATACATTCTAGGTTTCTTGACGCTAGTTGGACGGTTTTACTCTCAAAAACGTGTTTTTGAGCTTAGCAAATTCATATTCGGGAAACACTTTGTCGTTTTTCACGTTTTTGGTCGAGATCATTATTTTTCGTTTGAAAAATAGTGATTTAATCCGTAAAACGACAAAAAATCAAAGTGTTAGCCGTTTTTCGAGTTTGCGGCGCTCGAATCTATAGGGGTAATTAGGGTTTCTCTCTAGTCTCGAGTCTAACCAAAATACGCTCCTTTCGAGTCAATTTCAGTCAGTTTCGAGTCTGTGTTGTTTCTAATCTGTTATTACATTCGATTCTGTTGTGCCTTCGATTCTAAGGGTCTTCGAGTCTAAGGGGTCCTTCGAATCTGACATATCTTGGAATCTAAGGAATAGTTCGAATCTGACATATTTCGAATCTAATTGAGTTAAAATACTTAATCGAATTTAATCCCAAATAAATTGGAATCTAATTACATTCGAATCTATCTAGATTCGAAAGAGTTAATTCACATTAGTTTCGAATTAAATTAATTAAGTCTAAATTCAATTTGTTTCAGAAAAGATGTCGAACCTTCAGAAATTCCTTGAAATGGATCACGAAGTTGGGAAGGCCAATGCACCACCTAAGCTGATGAAAGTTGAGGATTACTACTGGTGGAAGGATAGATTTACGGATTTTGTACGATTCAACGATATGCGCATGTGGGTGTGCATTGATGAAGGGTACATTCCACCAGTTTCTGAGGTTGAAGGCCGTCAAAAGGTCTTGTCATATCAAATGATGAAAGAAGATGACAAGAAACTATTTGAAGCTGAAAACAAGGCTTTCTCCATTATCCGAATGGCGTTACCTCAAGATATCTTGCACACATTTCGGACTCAAAGGACGTCGAAAGAACTTTGGGAATCTCTCCAGAAAAGGTGTGAGGGTAATCCACGGGTGCGTAGAAAGCGTACAGAGCTGTTAACCCAACAGTTTGCAATTTTCAAGGCTCTTAAGGATGAACAGTTGGATGATATTATCACACGGTTCTATCATCTGATAACAGAGCTTGAAAGTCATGGCATTGAGTACTCGGACAGTGACAAGAACAATAAGCTTCTTGATGCCCTACCAGCCAAATGGGCTATGTACGTGGCAATGATTAAGCTGAATGAAGATAAATACTATGCTCAATCACTGGATGACATCGTGGGAACGTTGAGGGCATATCACTTCGAAATGATAAAGGCTGAGACTGATTATGAGCAAGTCCAAAATCCGGCGATGTATTTTGGAAAGACATCAAAATCATCAGTGACAGCTGATCAGAAGAGTGCTACAGCGTTTTTCACCGGAGAAACGTCATCGCCACCAGAGTCCGAAGACTCACTGAATCGCGCGTTCTTAGGGTTAGGAAGATCGGAAGAACCGCAACCTCAAGTCCAACAGGCATCGACCAGTCAGAGCTATTCGAAGATGCCAATGAGCGCAAAGTCGGCGGAAGAACATCTGAATCTGCTTGCTTCGTTTGTGGCCGCATACGGAAATTGCGTTCAAGGGAAGATTAATGATCCGGCTCTTTGGGATGAAGATTACGATCAGGTCGACCCTGATGACTTAGAGGAAATGGATCTGAAATGGCAACTGGCCATGGTAACCCAGAGGGTTAAGAGATTCATAAAGAGAACTGGGAGGAATCTACAGATGAATAACAAGGGGATAGGATTTGATAAGTCCAAGGTGAAATGCTATAACTGTCAGGGATTGGGACACTTCGCCAGGGAGTGTCAAAGACCGAAGGTAGAGACATACCAGGGGCAGAGTCAGCATCAAGGACAGTACCAAAGTCAGTCCCAACAGAGATACCTTCCGAGTTCTTCGTCTGGTCAAGCCAATCTAGCGGGTCTGATATCCAATGTCACTTCTGACAGACAGCTAGATGGTTCCTATGACTGGAGTTCACATCCTGAGTCCAACGCTAGAGCTTTCATGGCTGAAGTTACGGAGAATGGTTGTGATGAAGATGAGCAGACCACAAGGGAAAACAGTCCGATGTGGGTAGAGAAGGCGAATGATCAGACCGTGCTGGAGTTTGCTGCTCAGATGGCCAACGTGGAATCTGACAACTCAAAGGTTAGTCTTTCTTATTCTCTATTTCGTGATTTATGTGCTTTATGTGTTAGTTCTAATGATAGGTTAAATCTAGTCTTAGACTCACATAAGACCATAGCTGCTCAAAATGAAAACTTAAAAATAGAAAATGCTAGCCTAAATGATATAAAACAAGATTTAAAAGAAAAGCTTAAGGCTGATGCTCAAGATGTAATCGTTCTAAAAGACAAACTGAGTGAGCAGTGTGTTAGGATAGAACTTATGTATGAGCACGTAGAGGCCTTGACCAAAAGTCTGAAAGACAAGGACATAGAGCTAGCCGAGACCAAGGTTAAGGTAGCAGAGGCAAATAGCAAGCTGGAAAAGTTTAGGAATTCGAGCCTAAACCTAGGAAAAGTCTTAGATGCCCAAAGACAGTCTAAGAAGCCTGTAGGTCTAGGTTTTCACGAAATTCCTCCACCTTTCAATGCAAATTATGTGCCTCAGCCTCAGGAGAAAACTGACAACTCAGTAGACTTAGAGGACCTACCTGAAACGACACCTGAGCCTAAAGCTGATAATACACCTAAGGTGACTGACTCAACCGTCAAGGTCAAGAAAGTGAAATTTGTGTCTTCCTCCAGTGAAACACCTGCAGGAAAACAGAAAATTTCATGGGCTGACCAGGTCGAAGAGACAGACACTGTAGATGTACCAAAGGTAATAGACACTAGTGAGACACCTATATCTAAGGGACCAACCAAAAAGTCCATGGATAAGATGTCTTGCTTTAGATGTCACGAGAAAGGGCATGTTGCTTCTCACTGTCCAAATAGGAAAGCAGAACTTACCCCTAAGACAGTGAACCCAACACCTATTAAGCCCTCACCAAGTGTGGCGAGCACGAGTAGTTCTCAGAGTACCAAGAAAACTGTGCAGGCCGCACCAAGACCTGTTGTGAAACAAACACCGGTTAAGGTTGGACCAAAAGAAGTGGTTAGGACAAATTCACCGAATCGTGTCATTAATCAATCTAGGTCAGCACCTCAACAAGTCTATAGGAGCACCACACCTAGCAGGTCACACACTCCAGTTAGGTCACATACTCCTGTTAGACAATATGTTCCGGTAAAAGCTCAGGGATCACAGTCTGAAATGCAGTACAATAAGACTTATTCTAGAGCTCCACAACAAATGCCTACTCAAAGGCAAAGAGTGAATCTAAATCACTCGGCACCACAACAGAATTCAGTTCAAAGGCCCAAGTCACCTGAAAGGCGAGATGGGTATTTGAAAGAGTTCAAGTATGTGGACGAGAATGGTATTACCAAGTCAGTCATGGCTTGGGTTCCCCGTGATAACTAACCTATTTTTCTTTCATGTGCAGGAGATAACTACCGGTCCAAACAACAAGTGGTTCGTCGACAGTGGTTGCTCCAGGCATATGACGGGGGAAAGAAGTCTTCTCACAGACTTCAAGGGGGTAATAGGGGATTTGTATCATTCGCGGGCAACAAAGGAGGAAATATCACTGGAACTGGAGAAGTCACTAATGGGACGATTACATTGGATCAAGTTTATCACGTTGATAAACTGGTTCATAATCTCATTAGTGTATCTCAAATCTGTGATAAGAAGAACTCGGTGTTATTTACTGACACTGAGGCGTTAGTGCTAAAGCCGGGATTCAAGATACCTGAAGATTGGATATTGATGCGGGCTCCAAGGAAGAATGACTTGTACATGCTCGACATGAACAAGCCAGATAATTCGATGGGTCCGATCTGGTTACTATCAAAAGCTTCGGAGACGGAATCGGTTTTGTGGCACAGACGCATGGCTCACTTGCACCTAAGGAAAATGAACTACATAACGAAGAATGGTTTGGTGCAAGGTGTGCCTCTGAAGAGCTTTCAGTTCGAAGACAAGTGTCTACCGTGCATGAAGGGCAAGCAACATAAAAAGACACACAAGTCCAAGAAGCTGAACTCCATAACCTCGACATTCGATTTGTTGCATATGGACCTTTTCGGCCCTATCAACAAAAGGAGTATAGGAGGTAGTTGGTTTTGCTTAGTTATCACTGACGATTACTCACGGTTTTCTTGGGTTTTCTTTTTAGGTACGAAGGACGAGACGGCTACAAAGCTCATCGGGTTCTTAGACCAAGTGGAGAATTCCTACGGAACAAGGGTTAAACATATTCGTAGTGATAATGGGACTGAATTTAAAAACTCTGTAATTGGTGTATATTGCCTATCAAAGGGCATCGTGCATCAATTCAGTGCACCATATGAACCTCAACAGAATGGGGTGGCCGAACGTAAAAACAGAACATTGATTGAGGCTGCAAGGACCATGCTTTCGGATTCAAAGCTTCCTACCATGTTTTGGGGGGAGGCAGTGAATACCGCGTGCCACATTCTAAATAGAGTCCTTACAGTCAAATCATTGAACAAGACATGTTATGAAATTTTGAATAAAAGGCCACCTAACTTAACTGGATTCGAACCGTTTGGAGTACCATGTACACTTTTAAGAACAAAACATCAACCGAAGTTTGGTGAAAAGGCTGACGAAGGATACTTCCTAGGTTATGTGCCAAACTCACCAAACAAACGGGTTTTTAACAAAACGAGTGGTACTGTGGAGATTGTGTATAATATTGAAGTCACAAGTTATACACATGAACCCCAAACTGGTCCGGAATGGATATTTGACTATGATAAGTTATTTGAGTCATTTAACATTCCTTTGGATGATACTGCAGGTACAATCGATAAAGACATGGCGACGTTGCACCTAAATGACGATGGCCATATTTTTCCAAGGACCACGTTCGAATCTACGTCCGAGCCTACTGCGACTGTAGATGGGTTTCCAGAAGTTGCTAATCCTGAAGAACCTAACACTGAGAATCAGACTCAAGCATCAAGTTCTGCCTCTGAGGAAAACGTCCGTGAGGAAGAGAATGTGGAAGCTGAGCCTGTTCCCCCTTTAGGTGAAATAGGATCCAACTTAGGAGATAATCTAAGGGTAGACGAAATAGAGACCTCTAGGATTAACAAGAACCATCCTATAGATAGCATCATAGAAAATCCTAACGAGGGTGTGAGGACTCGGAGTAGTGTAAATAACAACACTGTGTTGTTGTCGATGATAAACGACTCCGAGGCATATCATACATGTCTATATTCGTGTTTCATATCGCAAGTAGAGCCCAAAAATGTGCAAATGGCACTTAAGGACAACTCCTGGGTTGAAGCGATGCAGGAAGAACTTTCACAATTTAGGAAACTAGAAGTGTGGGAGTTAGTTCCGTTACCTCGAGGGGAGATTGCAATAGGAACCAAATGGGTTTTTAAGTGCAAGAGAGACGATCGGGGTATAGTCACGCGCAACAAAGCGAGATTAGTTGTAAAGGGTTTCAACCAAAAGGAGGGAATCGATTACAACGAAGTGTTTGCACCAGTAGCAAGGTTAGAAGCAATTAGGTTGTTTTTAGCTTTTGCCTCCTTCAAAGGATTTAAAGTATATCAACTGGACGTTAAGAGTGCTTTCCTGTATGGGAAAGTGAAGGAGTTGGTGTATGTAGAACAACCGCCCGGGTTTACAGATCCTAAATATCCTGATAGAGTATATCGATTAGATAAGGCTCTTTATGGATTACATCAGGCACCTAGGGCATGGTATGAGACTCTATCCAACCATCTTTTAGAAAATGGCTTTGAGAGGGGTAGGATAGATAGTACTCTATTTGTGAAGAGAAAGGGAGATCATTTTATCTTGGTACAAGTGTACGTAGATGATATCATTTTTGGATCATCAGACGAACAGATGTGCAAAGATTTCGAGAAGGTGATGAAGTCGAAGTTCGAGATGAGTGCTATGGGGGAGTTGAATTTCTTTTTGGGGTTACAAGTTGACCAGAAGAAGGAAGGCATGTTTATCCATCAGACCAAGTATGTCTATGACATATTGGAACGGTTTGGGATGGAAGGAACAAAGTTGACTGCCCATTTCAGCACGCCGATTCAAGTGAATCACAATCTCGGGCCGGGTACTGAAAGTGATTCCGATGTGGATCCAACTTTATATCGGGCCATGATTGGGTCACTTATGTATTTAACTGCTTCAAGACCTGACATAATGTTTGCTGTGTGCATTTGTGCTAGGTTTCAAGCGAATCCAAAGGAGATGCATATGAAAGCTGTGAAGCGGATTCTACGATACCTCAAGTCGAAACCGAAGCTGGGACTTTGGTATCACGCGGAGGGAGATCTAGAGTTGGAGGCGTTCACAGATTCTGACTACGGAGGATGCAGCTTGACGCGCAAATCTACGACTGGAGGTTGTCAGTTCCTCGGAGGGAGATTGGTGTCCTGGCAATGCAAGAAACAATCATCGGTAGCCGTGTCAACGTGCGAGGCCGAGTATGTTGCTGCTGGTAGTTGTTGTTCACAGGTTCTGTGGATACAACAACAATTGCGGGATTACGGTTTGGCTTATACTCAAACTCCAATTAGGATAGACAATCAATCTACTATTGCGATAACAAATAATCCAGTTAAACACAGTAAAACTAAGCACATTGACATAAGGCATCATTTTATTCGTGATTGTGCTGAAAAGAATTTGATCAAACTGGTAAAGGTGGCAACTGAAGATAATAATGCTGATTTATTTACCAAAGCGTTTGATAAGTCACGATTTGAGTATTTAATTCAACTTAATGGAATGCGCAACCCAGAGTAAATTGACCTTAGTAGTATTTTATTTCCTTTTATAGTTGTTATATTTCTTTCTTTTTTACAGTAGTCTGCTAATTTAGGAAAGTTTCTAATTTAGGAAAGTTTCTATTTTTAGTAAGTTTCTATTTTTAGTAAGTTAGTAGATTAGCTTAGTTTAATGCGTTTTGCTATGAAAAACAAAAGAAAAAAGAGAGAAAATTACAAAAATACAAAAAAAGAGAATATCAGAAAAGGAGTTAAGTCTTAGATACATAGGTTCAAAGTGACGAAAATTAGCACCGTCGTTACAGACTCTAAATATTTAGGCTTTCACACATAATGCAACTAAATCCTAAGTGTTATACTTTATTTAAGTTTGATGTGTTGGTAGGCATAATACATATAGGGAATCTCAAGGCTAATAAATTATTCTAGAAAAAGTCAAGCGTATCACTAACTTAGATGTACGACCAATCGGTCTTAATTTTTATGTACAAGACATACAAACATTGAGTCTAAATGAGGTATGCAAACTTTCTGGGGATGTATGGCAACATCAAATACATCTAAAATGGAAAGAATAGAAATATCATATGTAACTGAGAGTCGAAAACATGCAACTCTGTTGTACGTAAGTACAGACCTGTTGTCTCTGTTTAGATTCGGGTTAGCAGACATGTCGCTTTGTTGTACGTCAGTACAGACCTGTCACCGCTATCTGCTAACTTTAAAAATAAACCTTAAGTCGAACTAAGACACTTTGTTGTATGAAAATACAGACCTGTGTCCGATGTTTGTCTTTTAAAGAAAGTTTGCAAATACCAACAAGTTAGAATTTTGTCTGTGTGCCTTGATCATAAAAGTATGTCTATGTCTGAGTCACGTAAGATAATTTCCTGATAAATAAAAAGGCCAAGGGATATTCCGAAATGTAGAGTGTTTAACAGGGTAAAATACCAACAATCGGCTAAATGGGTATGTCACGACAAACAATCAAAGGAATCAAAAATTCCTAAGTGTGAAAGTTTAAGTACTGAAAGTTAGTATCGGACATCGCTATCTGATTGAACCTTTCCTAGACTATACTCATCAAAAATATATTGTTAAGTTTTTTAGCTTAGATTGTAAATTTTTTCTCAAGTTTAGATTAAATTTTTGGTCAAAATTTTATTTTACTTTATTTTTACCTTAGTTTATTTTATTTTATTTTAGTATAGTTTAGTTTTTACTTAGGTAAAAGGTCAAAAGTTACTGAGGGTGCATTCAAAGTTGGATAAAATATACAATGCGTGAAATATCTGAGCTTAGGGTAAAAGATTTGGCATACTTTATCTGGTTACACTACACAGTAGAAAATAGTTGGAAAAAGTTGAAATTATTTCAAAATTTCCGAAATTTTTCTAAGTGTTTGTAGCTTCGAATCTAACACAGACTCGAATTTGAAGTTCTCGAATCTGTCAGTAGACTCGAATCTACACATAGACTCGAAGGTAGTTAGTATATAAAGGTCCACAGTGAAGGCATTTACTTCTCACTGTTCTCGAATCTGATTTCTCGAATCTGTCACTGGCGATCTCGAATCTATTCTCGAGTCTATCGTATTTCTACTAAACGACATTTCGTCGATTCTAAAGCTTTTGTGGTCGAATCTACTTTCAAATCTAGGTATAAGCAATATGATTGTACAAGATTTTGGTGGTTTCATACACAAATTTGGGCTTAAACATCACATTTTGATGTTTTATTGGTCAAAATAGGGTTATTCATAAATAACTAAGTTAGGACCTATAAAATATCAAATTAAAGGCATAAATCAGTGATTAGAACTTAGTTGAACTAAAGTATGTGATTTACCTAGTTCAAAAAGGTTAAAATCTTGGATTTTTGTTGAAAACACAACTGTCGGCCTCTCGAATCTGATCTTGGGCATTCGAATCTGATCATGGGTTTCTCGAATCTATCAATAGATTCGAGATGACCATGATATTCGAATCTGTCCATCAGACTCGAATAGGGTCTATTCGAATCTGTCCATTGCATTCGAATATGGGCACTTCGAATCTGTTACTCTCGAATCTGTACTTTATTTATTTTGTTGAATTTAAATTTTATTACACTTGTGGAAATTTAATTGTGTTAGATTTTGTTTTCAATCAAATACAAAATAAAACAAATTTGAATTTAAACAAGTTTATTGATTTTTAATAAGTCTAACAATTTTATGTATTGTGCAGATATGGCGCTTCGTGCTTTTGTTCCTAAGCACAATATGGTACTGAATCCTGCTCATAACATCCCTGAGGCGCAGGGATTTCGAGAAGTTTTAGATTTTCTAGCGGAGTCTAGGATCAGTTATGTGTTGTATGAAAATATTCCGATTGTGATTTCATATGTACGTCAATTTTATGATCACTTACAGGTGGACTGCACTGTCACCCCGACAGTGTTAAGAACCAGAATTGCCGGACAACCTTTGGTTTTCTCTGCTGATATTTTGCGTCAAGTACTGTAGCTGGGTTCCCAAGAACAAGAGGACGGGCCTATAGACTTTTCTTTAAGTATTAGGCAAGCAGCATTTTTGAGAATGGGATACAGCTTGGACGTTACAAAATCTTCGTATATGAAAAGCGGGTTGATAGGACAATGGCGTTTCTTAGTCCACGTATTCATGGTGTGTTTTGCGCCTAAGAAGGCTGGTTTTGATTACATCGTATCTAAGATTAAATCAGCGATGATAGCGATGGTATACAATAAGAAGTTTAGTTTCTCGCAGCTGTTTTTCTCAGAATTTATCCATCAAATCACGGCTCCTGAGAGAGAAAGGTTCCTTTTGTATCCGAGGTTCGTGATGATGTTGATAAGGCACTTCTTGCCTGAGTTGCCACAATCAGACGATGCATTGAGCGTTAATGTTATGGAGAAGCGCATTTACTCTGACTGTTCCTCACACCGAGGAAGGTTAGCAGTTCCGGTGGCACGTCCACTATTTGGTGCAATTCTGGATAGGGAATTTCAAGCCCCAGATATTGCCAAATGGGCAGGTGAAGTAGAAGTTCAGCCTCAGCAGCAACAGCAACAGCAACCGCATCAACAACAACAACAACGACGTGAACAGCCTCGTGTTCGTCCCCGTGATCCAAGGCGAAGACAAAGAGATACTGCAAGTCAGGCTCAGGCATCTAGGCCTTCTACGAGTCAGCAACCAGAAATGCAGGAAGCCGGGCCGTCAACTGTTCCAAATGAAGCTGATCAATTGTGCCAAACGTTAAATGAAATTTGGGAGGCGGGTCCACATGCAAATGAAGATATAGCTGCTGCATTAGTGGGAGAATTACTTGAGCCTCCAGAAGGAGAAGAAGATGTGCTGAGGGATGTTGAGAATTATGAGCCAGAGCAGGCTGATAACGTTTTGTCATCTTCAGCAACTGAGTCAGAAGAGATGGAGGAGATTGAAGTTGAAGCTCCAGAATCAGTGTCGACAGATCCTCATATTCAAATTGGAACCTATGGTTCACGATTGATTATTAATGAAGGTGCTTCGAGGAGGCGAGAGGCCAGAGAATTGGAGGAGTCAGATTTTGAAGAAGATGAGACTCCTCAGTTGGTAATAAGGCAACGGGCCAAACGACACAGGTTTATGCAGGGGACTTCATCACAGTCCGATGCACAGCCTCCGCCTCAAACCCAGACCCAACCCCAAGATACAGCTCCACCATCACCTCCACCTCAGCAACATGAACCTTACATTCCCCATCCATTCAATCCTGCTCCCATTCAGTCCATCCCTTCTACATCAGAAGCCTATACCGAAAATCAACGAATCATGCAACTCAAAAGCCGTGTCGACTTTCAGAACATTCAAATAATAACTCTCACAAAAGCAGTCGGTGAACTCCAAGAGCATAACTCTAATCTTGATAAGGAGAACGCAGAACTGAGAGAGATTGTTGAAAGAGTTAGAGACGAAAACACGGAGATTAAATCATTTGTTGCTGATCAATCAACTGAAATCCGAGCAATGCGGTCCCTCCTAGAGCAACTTATGAAAAATCTACAAACTCAGGGGGAGACAAGTTGTAAAGATCAGGAAGTACAGCGAGAAGACGATGATGATGAAGGCAATGATCCCAGTGCAAATAAAGAGATTGAGTCTGTAGATTTTCCTGCAGCTCAAGTTACTCAAATTCAGGGGGAGCCTAGTCAAGGCGAAGGACACAGGGGTGAAGCTAGCTCATCTAAGGAGCCTACAGACTTTGAGATCAGTGAGATGATTGAAGCGCTCATGGATCTTGATGATGATCCACTGGATGTAGGCTTTGATAACGAAGATGAAGAGCTTGAAGAAGGGGAGTTTGCGCCAGAGGAGATAGTCGACTGGCGATCAGATGATGAAGTACTTGCTGATGAGGATGATGAAGCTGACGAGATAATAGTGCAGCAGAATCCTATCACTGATACTTATATGATTGATGGACATAACATTGTCGATGCAGATATAGTGAATGTTGCTTTAAATCCTAAGCCATCGACAGAGGAACCTGCAAGAGAGCTAACCAATGAAGAAAAACGAAAGCTATGGTTCAGGGCTGAAGAGAAGGAAGCTGCAATTAAAAGGACAATGAGAGTGCCAGGTACGGGGAAGCTGTCTGAGCGAATTTTAAGCTGGTTCTTTGACAGAGAACTGCAGCTATTTATAATAAAGAGAAAAGACGGGCTTCAGTACATGAGGCGAACCTTAAAGGCGTTCAACTCCCTGCCAAAGATCGAAATTGCAGATCTAGCATGGAAAGACCTGATAAACATTGGCAATGATCCCTATGCGGACGTTATCGCAAGAATCATAAGAAAGGAGGGAAGATCGAGGAAATTTGAGCGCCTGAGTCCAAGAGTTGGGAAAAGAGTAGAGGATCCATCACGTATCGACCCTCTAACTGGTCGACCTTGGATGAGGATTCATTATAAGCCAGCCAGATGTCTTAGAAAGGTACCTCTCAAGCCAATGCCACAAAACATTTTGAAGAATCTGAAGTGGTGGTATGCTGATACTGAAACTGGGGAAGCGGTTATGGAAGACTTAGAAGAAAAAGTTATTCTTAGAGTCTATGATCCGCTTCACCTGGTGAACCTATCTAAAGAAGACCTGCAGATCTTGTATAACTGTAAGATTTCCAGTGACGCACATATGGATGCTGAAGCGAGTAAGTATGAAAATGTGGTCAAGGTATGTGTTGAAAAAGGTCTGTATGCTGGTAGTATTTTGAATCAATAATAAACCATGTTCTTAAATCAAATGTGTGAATTATTAGAAGCTATCGTCAAGGGGGAGTCTGTTGGTACATCCCGTGTGACGATAGCAGTCTAAGTTGTCTTACATTGTGATTTTGCATATGTTTGGTATATATATATTATATATGATTGATGTTTATCAGTGTTTGTATGTTTGAACTTGATGTAACGTATTACAAGAAGTTCAAACATAAAACTCAAAGGTAAAATCAATCATAAGGTAATATTATAAGTTTCATCACTTAAGTGTTTAAGTGTAAAAGGCTAGATTCGAATTTTTTAAGGGGATACATTCGAATCTGAGATAGATTCGAATGAGTCCATAGATTCGAATATAGGTTAGATTCGAATCTGTCAGATGGACAGATTCGAATGAGGCCTTAGACCAGATTCGAGGTTGGCCCACAACAAACTCGAATCAGGGTCTATAATTAGGGATAGACTCGAATGATTAGCAGACTTTTTGCAGAATTCGTGAGGAATTGAGCATTAAGCGATCTCGAGTTTATCAGCTAGGTGAGTCCCGTTTCGTAGAGAATTAGTACGTAGGATCGTTCGTGTGTCGTTCGTTCAGCGTCTAATAGTCTCCATGTTTCCGTTGGTTGAGAGTTGTCCGTCTAACCGTCAACGAGGATTCCGCACTCGTTAACGGATCCGCGTCTAGATAGATCTTGCATTGGTAGACCTTACATGATAGCTGAAGATGAGGTGTAGGTTGGACTGACGGATGAAGAGGATGCAGAGCAGAGAGAATCTGATTCTGATGAAGAGGAAGAAAAAGAAGAAGTTGCATTAATGGCATCTGGCCAAAACAAAGCAGAAAATGAGGAGGATTCAGAGTCTGATAACTCAGAGGATTCAGAAGGACAGGAGGTAAATTCTATTTCAGATTCTGATATTGACGACTCATGCATGTTAGAAGAAAAACTAACTAATATGGCTTTCATGCTTAAAAAGTTTGAAAAATCCTTAAAAGCAGAAAAGAAAAAGGTTCATTCTTTGGAAAACAAACTTCTAAATGAACACAATTTAGTCCTAGATTTTTCCAAAGATAAAGCCTTAGCTTTACGAGCTGTCTCAGACTTACAAGATAAGGAAAAAGAACTTCAAAGCAATATACTCAATCTGAATCACAAAATATCTGATTTACAAGAAAGTCTGCGAATAGCTGAATTAGAAGCCTCAAACTTTTCTGTAAAATATCATGCCATATTTGAAGAAAGAACTAAACTTTATGAGAAAATAAAGAAGATGGAGGATGAATTTATTAAAAGAGGGCAAACAGATCAAACAATATATTTAAATCAACCAAAAGATACAGAGTTTTATAACTCTAAATCTGGTATTGGTTGGGAAAATCCTAAGTATCTGACAAAAGCTATAACAAATTCACCAACATTATATGATGTCAGATACATGAATTTAGGATTAAAAATGACATTCTTGAAAGCATCTGAAGAAGTAGAATCCAGTGAAGAAATCAAAAGGTCAAGATCAGACAAAATGCAAAATTATGTTGACTATACCAAGATAAATGAAATCAGCAACATTGTTGATACTAAAGAAGAGTACATTCAAACTTATTCTGAAAAGGATTTGTCTGAAGTACCAACTCAGTCTCAAAAACTATATTTACCAAATTCAATTTTAGAACAGATAAAATCTGATTTAGAATTGAAAATTAAAAGTTTTGAGACAGAGAATGGAACACTCAAGTCTGAATTACTAAAATTAGAACAAAAGTTGCAAGATAAGTCTAAAAACATAAATGTGTCTGATCCACATTCATCTATTTCTCTGGATTCTATAAATTCAGAAAAAGAATTTGATCTGTTCATGCACTCTGATATTAATTCATTAGATCAAAGATTCGGTAACATTGGTGAATTTATCAAACCTTTGACTAACAAACTATCAACTGGTAATAAAGAATCTGTTAAAATTCTGCAAAGAATGACTACAGACTCTTTAAAACCATCTGAATATTCACCATCAGTGCAACAAAAGAAGGAGAAAACAAAACTGTTTGTTAAGTCTCCTAGTTTTGAAAAGGGTGAATCATCCTCATCAACGAACTCTTTTGCACGTACAGTCAAATCTTCAACAGGTATGAAAAGGTTACAGAAAAAACAAGCATCTAAATCTTCTAATTCTCAAACTTCTTTTATGTCAGATAACGTTGTGAACGGGTCGAGAAAACAAGTGTGGCGAAAGAAGCAAAGAGAAGAGAAAAACAAGATTATAAAACAAGAATGGCGCGTGAAAGAAAAAATTGTTACAGATAGAAACAGCAAAATTGAACATTCTGTCTGTAATAATGATAAAATTGTTAATAATTCTTGTATTAAGTTTTCAAGATCGAAATTAATTGCTTTGAATTCTTATGTTTGTAAGTCTGAAACTGTGAAGTATAATAAGCTTGTATGGCAACCAAAGAAAAAGGACCCATTGTATGAACAGAAAAAGGATCCACAGATAAAAATTTCAAAAACAATTCCACCGCGAATTGTACAAAAGTGGATACCCAAAAGAATAATTCAAAAATGGGTACCTAAAATAAATTCAAACGATAAGCCTAAAGCCATATCAGTTAGAAAAACAAATGATACTATGCATGTTTTACCTAAAACTAAAGTACCCAACTACAAGTGGGTACCTCATGTGCTATTACGTTTTATAGGTAAACCATGTCTGGTACCTTGATTCGGGATGCTCCAAACACATGACCGGACAACGAGACACACTCACGGACTTTGTAGAAAAGTTCTGTGGGACGGTAAGATTTGGAAACGATCAGTTTTGTCCGATCAAGGGATACGGAAGTCTGAAGTATGACAAAATCACAATCCAAAAGGTCTTTTATGTTGACGGTCTTGGTCATAACCTATTCAGTATTGGACAACTGTGTGATAAGGGGTTAGAAGTCAACTTCAAAGCCAATCGGTGCAGCATCAGATCAGCACAAGGAAAAGAAATTCTAGCAGGAACCAGGAAAACAAATCTATACTCCATTGATTTAGCCTCGATCAATCTGAAGAAAGATGTCTGCTTATTGTCAAAAGCAACATCTAAAACAGCATGGCTGTGGCATCGTCGCCTTTCACATCTAAATTTCAATGAACTGACCAACCTAGCAAAAGGAGGGTTAGTTAAAGGGCTGCCGGCGCTTAAGTTTCAAAAAGAGCAACTATGCGCGGCATGTGAAAAAGGAAAGATGACAAAAGCCACACACAAATCCAAAACAGCACACTCATCCACAAGAGCATTAGAGTTACTGCATATGGATTTGTGTGGACCAATGAGAGTACAAAGTATAAATAAGAAAAGATATGTATTGGTGATAGTTGATGACTACTCACGATACACATGGGTGTTTTTCCTGAAATCCAAATCAGATGCAACCGAATCTATCATCGACTTCATCCGAAAAATACAAGTAAAGTTGCAACTCACCATCCAGACAATTCGCTCAGACAATGGAACAGAGTTCAAGAACAAATCATTGGACTCGTTCTTAAATTCAGTTGGAATTACACATCAATTCTCAGCTGCTCGGACTCCACAACAAAACGGTGTCGTTGAAAGAAGAAATCGGACACTAGTGGAAGCAGCTAGGACGATGTTGGCCTATTCCAATTTACCATTGTTCTTGTGGGCAGAAGCGGTTGCAACAGCATGTTTCACACAAAACCGTTCAATAATAAATAAAAGATTCGGAAAGACTCCGTATGAGCTAATCAATAAACGAATACCTAATGTTAAATTTTTCCATGTCTTTGGTTGCAGATGCTTTATATTGAATGATAAAGACAATCTGGGAAAGTTTAATCAAAAGGCGGATGAAGGAATCTTCATCGGGTATTCAAAGGAGTCGGTTGCTTTCCGAATATACAACAAGAGAACCAAGATAGTCAACGAGAGCGTAAATGTTAAATTTGACGAAGGAATGGTAATGGCTTCTGAACACACCAGTTCAGAACCCGGACCTAACATGCAGACTTCATTGGAGTCAGATAAACAAAATGCTGAACAAAATGAAATAAATAAGTTGTTTGAGAACTTTTATGATGATTATTTTGAAACTCCCAAATCTAATGTTCAAAATTTGGTGCCTGACAGGATCACTGAAGATCCAGTCGTAGTTTCAGATCTCTCTCAACAACAAAGTTCAGAAGAAACTGGAGAAGCTTCAACAGCAAAGGTGCAGTCAATTACTGAGACTGTACAACCAATTGAACCTCCACATACTTCTGAAACCCCTATTACTTCAGAACAGTCAGAAGCTCCTACCTCCGATGTTCCACCTACAACATCTGCAACAACTCCCGAACCATATTTCGATTCCAATCCCAACCAAGACCCAATAGAACCGTTTCCACATACAGTTAAGTGGACAAGAAATCACCCAATAGAGAATATCATTGGTGATCCATCGTCATCAGTCCAAACCAGAAGGGCTACAATAAATGAATGCTTATTTTCAAATTTTTTAAGTAAGATTGAACCTAAAAATGTAAAAGAAGCCCTTCTGGATGCTGACTGGATTGTGGCGATGCAAGAGGAACTCAAGACAAATCTATAATTGGCACGAAATGGATCTTCAAGAACAAGAAAGATGAACATGGTGTCATTATTCGGAATAAAGCTCGTCTCGTGGCCAAAGGATACAGTCAACAAGAAGGAATTGATTATGATGAAACATTCGCACCAGTTGCACGCATTGAAGCTATAAGGATGTTTTTAGCTTTTGCCGCACATAAAAATTTTACAGTATATCAAATGGATGTCAAAACTGCGTTTTTAAACGGGGAGCTAACAGATGAAGTATATACATATCAGCCCGAAGGGTTTACTGATCCTTCGAAACCTGATCATGTATATATTTTGGATAAGTCACTGTATGGCCTTAAACAAGCACCTCGTGCTTGGTATGATGCACTTTCAACATATCTGTTGAAATGTGGATTTACAAAAGGTGCAGTTTACACAACCCTGTTTATAAAACGTCAGGGGCCAGATATTATAGTAATACAGATATATGTAGATGATATAATATTTGGGTCTACAAATCCTGAATTTTGTAAGAAATTTGCGTTTTTAATGTCCCAGAAATTTGAAATGAGCATGATGGGGGAAATAAATTTTTTCTTAGGTTTACAAGTAAAACAATTGACTGATGGTATTTTTATCAATCAGTCAAAATATATCCAAGACATGTTAAAGAAATTTAACATGGTCAATAGTACTCCTATGAAAACTCCCATGGCTCCGGATTCAAAATCAAAACTCGATGCGGACATCTCAGGAAAACCTGTAGATGTAACCCATTATCGAGGTATAATTGGGTCATTAATGTACTTAACAGCCAGTAGACCAGATATTATGTTTGCTACATGTGTCTGTGCTAGATATCAGGCAAATCCAAAAGAATCACACTTAACTGCTGCAAAACGAATTTTAAGATATCTCAAAGGTACTCCAAATCTTGGTTTGTGGTACCCTAGGGAGTCTTCATTTCATCTGACTGCTTTTTCTGACGCTGATCACGCATGTGATAAGATGGACAGAAAAAGTACGTCAGGAGCAGTACAATTCTTAGGTGACAAACCCGTATGTTGGTCATCCAAGAAACAACACTGTGTTTCATTGTCAACAGCTGAAGCAGAATACGTGGCTGTATCTTCTTGCTGTTCTCAAGTGTTGTGGATGAAAAGCCAACTACGTGATTACGGGTTTACACCAAAGAAGATTCCAATATACTGTGATTCTCAGAGCGCAATCGCTATTGCATCAAATCCGGTGCAACATTCTAAAACGAAACACATCGACATTCGATATCATTTCATTAAAGATCATGTAGAAAATGGAAATATAGAATTATATTTTGTACCTACTGAATATCAACTAGCTGATTTGTTTACCAAAGCGTTAGATGAAAAGCGGTTTAATTTTTTGGTATACAAATTAGGTATGTTGAATCGTTAAGATTTAATAATTCAGTAGTTTCAAAATTTTAATTTTAAAATTTTCATTTTTTAAGTGATTTTTATCTGATGTTAAATTCATGATTCATAAAATAAAAAGTTTATATACTTGAGAATTTAAGGAGATCTGGAATGTCATGTGCAGGGGGAACAGAAAAGCATTTTATCTGATTTTGCATAAATCTGATAAAAATTATCTGTTATTTTGTAGGGGGAGCAGATTTGCAAAATGAAATCATAAGTTGAGGGGGAGCAACATTCAGAAATTCAAGGGGGAGCAAATGAGTATTGTTAATAGTTTTAATAATTTTATTTTTTTTTGTGTGTTTTCAATTTTTTTTTGTTGTTTTATGTGTGCAAAATTTTTTAATTGTGTATATTTTTTTAGTCCATTTTATAGTTTGTTTTGAAAAACAGAATTGTTTTTGTTTTGGTTTGTGTGGTTTTAAATTTTTTGTTTTGAAATTCAGATTTTATCTTGAATTTTTGTTAAATTTTTTTGTTTTTGTATTTGTTAATCACAATTTTGATTGAAAAGGTAACTAGTGGGCTAATTTGGATTAGATGATGGGCCGGGTTGTTTAAAGTTGAAAAAAAAAAAAAAACATTTTGACTATAAATTTGAATTTTCAAATTCAAATCATTTTTTTCGGAAAATCTATTCCTTCATCTTCTCCAACAAGCTTTCTTCACTTCTAAGAAACGTCAAACCCACAACCGACTTCTTTTCATCAAAATTGTGAGTAAAAGTTACCTATTTCAGTTTGATTGTTTATATTTTTAGTGTAAATGTTCAGTGTGAGTTGTTTGAACCTATCTATTCGTATTTTTTTTTTTTGTTTTTTGTTTGTGTTCTTGACCGTTAATGGAGAATACTAATCTTTGTTCATAAAGTTGAAATTAAATGTGTGATAAGGCTCGAATTGGTACTATGATTATGAATCTAAAATTTCATAAGTCATTTTTACATCACACAAACAGAATCATTGATTTTCTAATGAAACAGTTTCGAGTTCTTGAATATTCTGAAATTTGAATTTTTAACAACTTTAAAGTTGTTTTTGTTCAAAGTTCAGTAAAATAAATATGTTTAAAATACATTTTCGAAGGGGGTACAGGTTTTAAAACACTGAAAATGATCCTTGAAATTAAATTCATCAAATTCAGTGTGTTTTAGACTTGTAGAAAAATTAAAAGAACTTTCTCGAATAAAGCATCAGTGAGTCATTCGAGTTGTATGTCAAGAGTCATTCGAGTTGATCAACAGCTTCATTCGAGTTTATTGAAAGTGTTATTCGAGTTGATCAACAGTTCCATTCGAATTGTCAAAGAGTCATTCGAGTTGAATGACAGAGTCAATCGACTTCCCTGTATAGTCATTCGAGTTGCCTGTATAGTCATTCGAGTTGTCTGTATAGTCATTCGAGTTGCCTGTATAGTCATTCGAGTTGCCTATATGTGTCATTCGAGTTTTATTTGAGAGTTATTCGAGTTTCATGATGATTCATTCGAGAAAGGGTTGTGCTTTATGCGAGTTGACAAGTGTGTGTAACACTTAGAAAATTTTCAGCACATAAGGATTTACAGCTTATTCGAGTTTAGGACATATATCATTCGAGTTTTACATGTCTTCATTCGAGAAACTTCAAGACTCATTCGAGTTGAGTCAAACTTCATTTGAGTTGAGTCAAACTTCATTCGAGTTGTCTATAGATTGATTCGAGATTCATAGACTCATCATTCGAGTTTTACAGAGTATTATTCGAGTTTCATGTATACATCATTCGAGTTGGGTGTAGACTTATTCGAGTTGTTTCATGTGTCACCCGAGGATTGTTAAAGAGTCATTCGAGAAACGTGTAGTTTCATTCGAGTTTTATCAGAAAATTTTTCTAAGTGTAGAATTTTAAAGTTTTAAGAAAAAATGTCACATTTTTTAAGAAATTGTTATAAATTTGTGTTTTTCTAACATTGGTCTCTAAACGTTTGACTTTGGAGTCCTCTCAATAATTTTCAATTATTGTCAGGAATCCCGATGCTTTAAACAGAAAATCACAAGTTTTTGCAATTTCTGATAAAATGTTACAAGTTTTTCTACATTTTGAAGGTTGTCCTTTGTATACTTGGTAAGCCTAACATGAATTTTATTTTTTACAGGTATTCAAATGGCATCTCCTGTGCAATCCCAAAATTCAAATTTCTCTGATGCTCAATCATCATCAAATCATACCCTCGTTTCTACCCCAGTCAGATCAACCTCTGTAGCCCGTTCTTCACAAACCCATATTATTCCTGATAATCAACTTGTCAAGCCAAAACATTGCCTTCCTTTCAGGGACAATAACCACCGTTTAGATCCCAAAGTTATAAAAGTAAGCCATCCGATCATTGTGGACATTCTAAAAGGCCATCCTCTTGGTTATCTGCTTCAGTATAAGCCGTCTATTCCACAAGTGTACTTACAACAATTTTGGCATACTGTCAAATTTGTTCCTGAGGATGGTAATCACCATTTCAAAGTGACGATTGATCAATTCAAGACGAAGATCACTCTTGCAAGGCTACGTCACAATTTATTTCTTCCACGACGAATAGACACTGTGAACTTTCCAGAGTTAGCAGATTTTGAGGATTTTGTTTCTGATGAAGAGCTTGTTCATGATTTGATTTGTCTAGGCTACTCAAAGCCACTTCCGAAGAGCTCCAAATTTCACAGAAATGGATTAAATGGCGAATGGTACACATTGTTTGGTATCATAAATCGTTGCATGACTTCAAAGCATACGAGAATTGATCGATGTAGCATTCATTGCCTGCGGATATTTCATGGGATCGCATTCAACAAGCACTATGACTTTGCTCAGTGTATCTGGGAAGATCTAAAGGAGATTGTACTTGCTAAAACCACAAACAGAGCAAGGAAATTCGTTCCACTTCAAAGGTTTATTCAGATTCTTATCCGAGGGATCTTAAGGGCTAATGAAAATATTCCAAAGAGAGCCAATTCTCAAAGATGCCCAGACTATGTTATGATGAGTTTACATGAAGTACCGGACTCTCCGAATGCCAACATAATGCCAATCCCAGAGTCATTACTCAAATATGCTGATCAAGAGAGTGAAAATGTGAAATTGTATCGAATAGATCATGCTCCGATAGAGACCCAAGAACCGGGTTCTCTTAGCCCAGGAGCTTTAAGGATCGAGGAACCTCAGCAAGGGGCTGAAGTTCAGGTTACCCAGTCTGTGTCTGAGGGAGTAGGAAGTGTGAGGGGTGGTGAGGAAGAAGCAGAAAAGTCAGATTCTGAGAGGACATTATCTGATATTCAAGAAGGAGAGGGAGAAGGAGCTGATGATGATGATGATGATGATGATGATGGAGGTGATCATCATGAGGGAGGAGGTTTGATGATTGACATAGTACAGATCGCTGAACAGAGTGTGAGGGAGGTCCTAAGCCCAGAAAGCCGGGAAATAGCTACATCTGCTGTTAGCTCTCCTATGAGAGTTAGCATTGAACAAGTCAGTATCCCACTGACGACAGCACACCTTCCTATCCACTCAGTCTCCTCTCAACAGGAGATTGTTTCATTTGAACACCGGGATGAAACACATGATCTATCCGAAAGTCACTTGGACTTGATGGATATTGAAACAAGTACACAACTGCCCGTGTGTACGACTTCATTTGAATCACAGAGTCTAGATCCTATACACTTTAGGACACTTGAGTCAACTTCATTCGTTGAAGTAAGTGTGGCTGAACTTAGTGTTTCCACCGGAACACCCTTAGTAACGGAAGCATTTGTTGCTCCGTCACTTGAAGAGGGTGGAAGTCCAGTCAGAGAAATGCCAATACCAACTCTGAGCACTGGCCACACAGAAGTTCTTTTTACAAGTTCGACTGTTGTGTCAACTGGAAGTCTACGTGACCCAGTGGTGAGTTTATCCCCTTTTGTTACAGAGTCAACCTTGACAAGTGCACTGAATGCAGCTGTGTCTGGTGTCAATTTGCATGTTTCTAATCAGTTAGCGGAGGTAATGGCTCAAATGACGAATATTCAGAAATTGTTAAAGGGAAAAGATGTTGCAGAGGAGTCTGTCAAACAAACTGACTTAAAGCAGGATATAGAAGAGTTGAAGGAAGAGTTGAAGGATTTTGTTTTTGAACAGTTTGATGAGATGCGAGAACGTATGATCAGCCTGGAAAATACTGTGGTAACTGCGTTGGGTAATCTTTCTGAACGAGTAGCTGCAGTGGAAGAAACCTGCAAGGCTCAAGCTTCCTCGTCAAAGAGAAAACATGATGAGCATGACGAAGACTCCGATGATGCTCCTCATGAGGGGGAGAAGAGGAGAAAGCTTGATCAACCGACGCCAGGGATTTTAATGCTGACATATCCAGAGAAGGAGCCAGAATCTCAAGGGAAAGAAGCCGGAGGATCCAAACAGTCAGCTGGTGAACAAAGAGAGATGGGATTGATTCTTTATGAAGATGTTCCAGTTCCTTTGAACACTCAGCCTGATATCTATCAATTTGTTGAATATATTGATTCTGAGGAAGATGTACTAGAAAAAGAGAAGGAGCTGAGTATTCTAGAGATAGGAGAAGGAAGAGAAGAGTATATTGAATTGTCTGAAGATGATGACATAATTGCATTAACTGATGTTGACTTTAGAGCTGAAAGAATAGAAGAAGAGGAGGTGTTAGTTGAAGAAATCATGAAAGATGTTGAATCAACACCAACGGTTGAAAAGCCTGAGGTAGTTGTACAGATTAAGAAAGAATTTGAGGAGT